>JADANK010000279.1:0-209765 GCA_021292215.1 Lophura nycthemera
GGCCTTGTTTGTGCATCTGGCCCAAAAAAATCTGAAACAGACCTTAAAAAGTTAAGGTCAGTGGTGCTGAGATTGACAGCCATAAGGTGGGAGGCATTCTCTCTGACAGGAGCCACTCTTCCATGTGTATTTCTACTGATCACCCTTAGGACTGCAATTTGAGTTGCAGAATAGCAGGCAGTTCCCATGACATTGAAGCACTGCGTAAGCTTTAGGCAAAAAGCACTTTGTAAATAATGACTAAGATTTTGACCTCAGCTTTGACAGAGAAGAAAGCAAAATCTGGAGAGACCAGCACAACTATTTAACACCAAACAGATAATGTAAAACTGGACTTTCTCAGCAATCGCTTATCTTCAGACAAGTCCTCTGTGCCCTATCTTCTACAAGAGAACCCCATAGAAAAAGGGTGAAGAAATGAGCAAGATTGAGCTTCTTGTGAAAACTGGAAAAAATGATGGGAACCAACTGACAACGACTTGCAATGAGCAGAGATCACAGGATATCCTTTGTTTCTGGGTAACTGGCTGTATCAGCTGAGTAAGTCATCTACCCGTGTCAGCTGAATGAGTCAACCCACTGAAAAGACATGTGCTCCCAAGTTCATTAAGGGAGTGCAAATATCTTCCTGAGCTAGCCAGACCAACATGGAGAGCAGGAATTTATGCATGGCTCAGCTCAACCTAAAAGAGTAAGTATTAAAAAAAAAAAACAAAAAAACCCAAGAACTTGAGGAAGAGCAATGTGCTTGAGTGGTTTCAATAGTTTTCATACTTTTCAAGAAAAGAGCTGTTTCTGACGCTCCAATTATGTGACTGGTAGTGAAATTCATATTTGTTTTTTGAGTCAACTGGATATTGTACTTGCTACACATTTTTAAGGGTAATTTGTACTTTTTCTATGATTTAAGTATATTGTTGTGTGACCTGGCTAAATCAAAACCCTGTGTAAATATCTCAACTTTTGTATGATGCATAAAACTATTCATGTATGGAATACTTAAATAAACTCTTTGGAGAACACAGGACAGCCATATGTCATCCGCTCTGCCTGGCCTTCCCATTCCTGAATATCATCACTAAGACAATTAGACAGCATTCCTGATCTTCTGCATTATAACTCAAGCATCACACTCTGTCCTTGAGCTCAGTGGTCATAAATGAATTATCCATGGGAAACCATTTGTTTTTGGAGTGTTTTAGTACTTAACTCATTAGGACTAGAACAACAAATTAATTCTTTCTTTATTACACTAGATTTCTTCTTGCATAAATCTGTTTGCAGGTCCAGCAATTTCTGATTGTCCTGGGTACAATTTCCAATCCTTGGGAAGTTATTTTTTCATAGTTATCACTACTAATATTGTTCCTTTCTCTATATCAAGTTGGTTGTGAATTTTTCTGGATAACACTATGGGTGTGGGAGTAAAAAACCCAATTACCAATCAGTCAGCAGACTTTTGCCTATTCCCTGTAAAGCCGTTCAGCTGTTTTTCACAATAACTGAAATCCTTTTTCTTGTTATCTTTGGTATGTTGTAAGACCAAAGCCTAGCCACGTGGAAGATGCTCGATACGCAGTTTAGAGGCTATGTAATTTAATTAGTAGTAATTAGTAATAGAAATATATACTGTATATATTCAAATATGCACTCTGTAAATTTCCAACACAGTACAATGGATTTAAAAGAAAGGATTTGCCTCTCTTTCAGTTTATGTGTTCTTAGAGTACATAAATAATACATTCTTTTAATTTAGTGGTGAAACTTCCTCCCAACAGTTTCATTTTTCTTTATGTATTTAATGCCCAAAGGCTCAGGTTATTGAAATAATATGCTTTAATTTCATGCTAAAATAAAGTGCTTTTTAGAATTCTATTTTAGCATTCAAGGCATATCACAGTATTAAAATTTTAATATCTATTAATTGGAATGAGTTAATAGGAACCTTACAATTTCTGACTGTCATTAAAAAGAATAAGGAATCTAAGGATAAGAAATTCACAGCAGTGTCTAATGTTGAGCTCGCTAAAACCTCTGACAAGAAAAAGCCTTTGACAAGAAAAGGGTCCAAGAGAAATACATACATTTAAATATTGATTTCATCCTATTGATATATCCCTGCAAGGATGTCAAAACATTTTACATCAATAAAAAGAGCCAGTATTTCTACAGAGGCATGAACAAACCACAGAATATGCATTTTCGATGGCAAAGGCATCCTGGTTCCCCCCCCCCCCAAACCCAAATCCCCTTGGGGAGTTTTGATTCCACCTGCTGTTTTTTAGATTTTTCTCTTGGGAAAAGCCAGAATGGGGTAGTCCATTTTTTGAGGGCCCTTGTTTAATTGTAAAGGAAAGCCTTTCTTGTTTTTTGTTGTCCCCGAATTGCCAGGAACAAAATTTTTGTTTGTAAGGGTGAAATTCTTTTGGCAATTTATTTTGGTTTTTCCCCATATCTTGCCAAAACCATAAACCTTCTTCCTATTCCCCGGTAAAGGCAATACCTTTCGGTTTGGAGGAAAGGGTGAAAAAGGGCTTTGACTTTATTTCAAATAAGGATGGGGAAAGGCGTAGAGCAAAGGGCCCAGCCCTCAGAACAAATAAAACATTGCAAAATGAATAATTTTCTGGGAAGTTCTACCAAAAAAAATTTTAAAAAAAAAATTGACTTCAACTGGTTTCCCCAGGGAAAAACAACAGTTGTTGTTTCTCTTTTCATATTATTGGGAGAGTATGATTAGAACATCCTCAATTTAAAAAAAATTAAAAAAAAAAAAAAAAAATCATAGCCATGCTGCAGTATCCCTTATACCTAATTTCTATAGAATGACAGAGGAAGAGGTAAAGATGCCAGCTGGTTATACTGAATAACATATGCTATTTCTGCTCATGCCCACAGCTTCAGGGGTTGGGACAGGCCATCTGCACAAAAGTAAAAGTTATTCATGGTGAGCATGTGAATTCAGCGTATGTGTCACTTCTACATTGCCTGAAGGGCTGGCAGGACCGAGAGCTGACTGACTGACTTTTCAGAAATGAAGGAAATAACAAGTGCATGAAATATGAAGAGGTTAGAGACCTAGAAAGATGAGCTTCTCTTATTAAAAAGGAATGCCATGCCATAGATTTCAGTGCAGTACACTGAATGATGATTTTTTTTTTTTTTTTTTTTTTTTTTTTTTTTTTTTTTTTTTTTTAGTTTAGAACAAAAGCCTATGCACTTTGCTTATGATTGGAAGCTAAGAGGATAATGTAAGTTTAAAAGACTCTGTTAGCTTGTATCCTGTTACAGACTGATGGTCTGTTGAACACTCCTGAGTTGAGAGGCTGAAATTGACATGGCTCACATTGAGAAATAAGGAATGTAAAATCCCTCTTCCTGAGTCACTCCGGTGCTTTCTAAGGTTTGGAGAGGAATCCTAGGGTTGGGTCCAGGCTGAATTGTAAAGCCATTTTATTAACCATCTCCTTGCCCACTTTTATGCAGATTGGTGTTTTCTGTTCCTGCTGCTTCTGACCATTTCCCTCTGTCTTTCTTTCTCAGATGTCAGTTCAAGATGCTGTTGGTTCAGGCTGAACTGGACAGCAAGCTGATTTTCTCGGCTTCATTAAAACCCAATACCTTCCCTGCATGTCAGCCAGATGCCATCTTGGTACATGATCCTGCACTGCAGAAATTCAGATTCTCTTTTCTTCACACTAAAATCACCATTTCATAATACTGTTCTGGCTTTCTTGTTCTTATAGTTTCTACATTTTCCACTGTGTTTGAAGCACAATCGTTGTGGCTGTTACTCTGTAATACCCTGACGACTAATTTCTTCTTTTCACAGATCAGGAGCAGACATCTAAAATGAAATGGTGAACTGTGAAAACATTTTTTACCAAAGCTGAGAGGTTTTTCTGCAGTCAGTGAGCTTAGTCTGCAGCAATCTCAAACACTAAATAATTGATTCTGGAGGTTACTAAAGGCAGAAGAAAGTAGCTTCTCAAATGCAGCTTCTTCAAGGAAATTACATTCAAATCGCAGAGATCGTCTCTAATTTAGCTATCATTTCTTCAAACAATCACCATATTGCTGTTATGATTCTCTCCAACACAGTAAAATGCAGGGCGGGGAAGGCTGGGGAGGAGAGAAGAATCATATTCAGATGCTCTACAAAAGATAGGAATAAAAGTAAAGTTTAAGTTGCAAACACATTCACTCAAAATATACTATAGTGTTGTTTGAAACTATTTTGAAATTGTTCCAAAAACTGCTTTCATTATCAAATATTTTGTCCCACCTTTTCTGAAAATGAAAAATATTTGATCTGTAAATATACTTTTGTTAAAAAGCCTGAAAATTACAGACTTGTAAGGATGCTATAATATGTATAACTTCCTGAAGACTTAAAACACATTCTGTTTGTAATGGAACTTTGCATGACATTTCATCTAGAATGCAGAAAATATTTCCCAATCCTCCCAAAAAGAGGAGCATTTTAATCACAGATCTCATCCACTGGTCCCTTTCTGTTACTAAGCACATTATTCCCCCAGCAAGGACCAATGCTGGTCCTAACAATGCCCATGTTAACTAGAACCTTAGTTGTGGCGGCAGAATCAATGAATCATAGGATGGTTTGAGTTGTAAGGGACCTTAAATATCGTCTAGTTCCAACCCCCTTGCTAGAGGCAGGCCCACACCTCCCTTCTAGAGACCAGGGTTTGCTCACAGTTCCCATCCCACAGCCCCTGAAAACCTCTTGAAATCCTCACAAGGAGGGGGCATCGCCATAGCTTTACTCCTGGGACAAAAAACCTGTTTCCAGTGGTCCTCAGAACCACGCGAATCAATAGTAAAAGAAATTTTCCTTTGTATATCTAGTCTTAAATACCAATAAAATCCACCCTCTTTTTCCCAGTGTAGAAAAAAAAACCAATTTCCTCTAATAATAGAAGGTTTTGTGCTGCAAGGCCTGCCTTCAGTCAGTTGGAGAGCTGCCTTCTCCTCAGGACAATACTTGTAACTTCGTCCAAATGGGATGGTGAGCCACAACCTTAAGCTGGCTTTTCAGTACAAGGAGCTGGCATAGTAGCAAGAGATCACTGCTGAGGATTCTGGGATGAACATAAACATTTGGAAAAAGAGATGATATTTCTTTTTATCTGTGCACTCAGTCTGGCCACGTGCATACAGATCTACAGGTATAACTCCATTTTGGCAAGTCACTTTGATGTCCAAATAGTGTAGTACCTTATTAAACCTGCAGCAAACCATATCAAAACATTTCATAATTATTTTCTAGAATAAAAGTAAATTTTATTATGTTAATTGCTATTACATAAATATTCAGAGGACTTTCTTGTGTACTTTTAACAAAATAAAGTCCTAGATCTTGGCATCAAAAGAGATTTGTACTCATGATTTATTCCAGGTCAGCATGATCTTATAGGTTTTGTTCCTTAAAAGCTTCTATTTTCACATATTTAATTACAGGATTAACTCATTTTAAAAATCAACTCCTTAGATAAGGGGGAATTGCATATGTTTAAAATATACAGTTATTACTGTCAGTAAAGTAGTTCAGGAGTGGTATGTACTTATACAGAAAAAGGCCAGAGTAATGTCTGAGCGCTATTTAATCACTTATATTTTTCACGTTGCTTATTTCTTTTGTGTTTTTTGTCCTATATAAATTTTGGAAGGAGAAAATAATTGTCCCGGTCGTTCGGCTTTCTTTTTCCCTCCTCTCGCCTTCGCCCCCCCCCCCTCTGTTGGAGCATAAAACAAATTAGACATAATGGCACATAAAAAGCAAACCATAATCACCCTCTTGAAAACTAATGCATTTTACAGGATATTTGCCCCGGCACTCAAGGCAGTCACAACATTTAAAAAAAATAAACCCACTTTTCCAGTTACAAAACACGACCTGCGGCAATCTATTTCTTATCTGCCACTTTGAGAAGCGGGCACCTTGATAATTAAAAATTTGGGATATGCTAGAAAATCCTGGAACAGGTCATCATTTGCCATGGCCAATGTGGGGCCAGAAATTTTCTTTTGTTTGTCTAGCAAAACTGATTGGTGTTCTTGTTTTTTTCCCTCAAACACCTGGGCACAGATAAAAAAATGTTTTAACTTTGAGCCAGTTTTTTGGTACGTTTACTCACTCTGTAGTCTTTTGAAGGAATTTCCTTCAGAGATTGAGAATGTTATTATTTTTTTATCTAAACGCAGTATTGACAGACAAACTTGGGAATAATCCTTGGGTGGGGTAGGCATTATACTGCAGTTTGCTATGACCAAAGGGATAGGATGGCAAAGCTGAGAGTAACCTAAATGTGCTGCTGTGGCTGAGTGTTGGCAAAAGCATCACTACTTCATTCATCTTGCAGAAGTATTTCCTTTCCTGTCTGTCAGGGGAGGTCCGACAAAAGAATATGGAAAGGAGGCAAGAAATCCCGTTCCTGAAAAACTATCCTACTTCCATTCTAGGAAGTCATTTAAAAAAGCCCATCAATAGAATAAAGGCAAAAAGTTCTTTACTTCTCTTTTCAACCTCCCCCAAGGACCAAAAGGGCCACACTTTCAAATCAATTCCAGACATAACAGGGTAGCTCTTAACGACAGCAAATGACTTCTCATTCAGTTGATGACACACTGAGAGCAGGTAAGAGATTTCTATTACTGATCATTCTGTGAAAACAAAGATAAAGCCCTGCTTCTGGAAAGACTCTGGTCAGCTTTAGGCCCCAGAGCAGATTTATTTTCCCTTCCTTTGCCCATGCCCACACTGTTTGTAAAATATGTGGAGTTAGTAAACTGCCCTCAAAAGTAGAAAGTGAGCACTGCTTCTCACTTAAGGTCCAAAGAATCAGACTGCATTGCAGATGACCAGATAGGAGTCCATTGAAATAAAAATTCCTTAACATTTGGTTTGAAAAACCATAAGGCAAAGCGAAAAGTTTCCTGAAGAATCACCTGCCTTTTTTTAAGAGCTTATTAGCTGAAAGCCCTCAAACTTCAGCAGTGGGAATATATATTCAGTGTTGGGGACATTAGTCTGTATACACAGAAGTGGCATGTTTTTGGTCCCTGAGTTGAGGGTTTTACCTTGAACCCCCAGCATAATGGTTTGTCCCTAAGAAAACCAGGAAAGGGAGAGGTAGGAGCAGCTGAACAGAAAAATGGCTGAGCCACGACAGATGTGTAAGGTACCAGGAGAAGTAACACTAGTGGAAAAGAAGAAAAAAGAAAAAGAAAAGAAAAATAGGTAAGCTGGAGGAGGGAAAATGCATGGGAAAATGCAGTGAAGGCCAAGGAAATTGAAACTGAAGTAGAAATCCTTAGTCAAATACCAGAGTCTCAGCACACTAGGAGTAAGATACCAGCAAAGAAAGGCCTTCAAAATCCTTCTGATATTGTGGTTAACAACTGTTTGTCAAGTTATTTAGTTTAAAGGTAATCACCTGCATACAAAGAGATGTGACAGAGCCTCTGCTGGTGATGCAGATGAATCAGACTCTCTATATGGGATTCTGGTAATCTCCTTATCTGATCAGAGATACAGAGAAAATTCTTCAAGTCTGAATAAAAAAGGGAAATTTAAGAAAGAATTGAAAGTAAGTCCTTTTCTATCCTTGTCTGTCTCTGTTTTCCATTCAAAGCTTCCAGAAAAAACTTTATTTGATAAAGAAGTTTGGGGAGGAGAGGGGGAAAGGTTTCTAACCAAGGAGATGGAACTGCTCTTTCTTTTTTTCTTTTTTTACTTTTTTTTTTTCTTTTTTTTTTTTGTCCCTCCAATTTTACAAGCAAATGTCAATGCGAAATCCTGCCTTCTGCCTTTTCCATGAGGTAAAATCCACAGCTCATCTTGAGAAAAAGATTGAAGATGACAACATAAAACTCACTGACAACCTTGACTCAGTGATTGACTGTGACATTTTTCTGCTCCTGATGTTATTGGATCACCAAGTTATAAGCTGAATGTGTTTGAATAAAAGGTTTCATATCCTTCTATTGCTAAGGTGAACATTGAAGGTACAATGATGTTTAAATACACTTAGTGATAGGTGTACTTTATCCGGGTGGCCAGTTTTAAGGCCCCAGCAATAACCCACAGGCTACACCAAGGGCCCAGGAGCTTTTCAGTCTGGTCTTAAGTCATTTTTTTTTTGAACACACACAAATCATGAACATTCCCCATGCCAAATATCTCTTTTCATGTCTGGGAAAGAGGGACATCGTTTCATGACAAGGGATGTAATGAACAGAAGGGCAGGGCTGCAAGCCAAGCAATGTACGCTCACAGCCTTGAGGGACAAAGGGATGCATAAAACAGTTGTCTTACTCCCAAAGGGAAACCCTGGTGACCTGTCTGTGTGCTAGGGTTCGGTCCAACTCACCACAATGGAAATTTGGTCACTAAGATGAATACAGCCACAGTTTCAAAACATCTTTTCAACTTCAAGCACTAAATTGGTAAACAAAAATGACTCAAATGCCTTTGTGCCGACTCCAAGAATACCTTTTTTGAGGGATGTTCTGTTGAGCAATTGATATGAGGGAATAAAATCGACAAAACGGCCTGCTGGAAGCATCACAAAGCAGAACAGAAAACAAATATTGTTCTCTAATATATGGGTTGTTTTCTTTTACTTGGAATTTTCTTTGCTCACATTCTGATAAGGCCCTTATAGTGTTAACGCAAGTGGTCCCAGATTGGCAACAATTTTCCCTTATTATTCTTATTTTATTCCACTTTGCTCTGCTGCAAGTCCGGGATCAGCCGAAACAAGCTGTTTCAAGGGTTTTTTTTGCCCGTGTGTGGGTAAATGTTGTGAATAGATATGATTTTTAAAATATTTAAATAATCACAGCCAACTGCAAGGCAAAGCATCCAGAACATCACTGGGACTGTGTACTCAAAAGACTTGTGCTCAGTCTGTAATGTCAGCCTCGCACACTGCGCTCTAAATAGGGGACAGTTGCCAATCTTTGTTGGCATTTATATTTTATAAACTTTAATTTATGTAACAAGGCCCCCCCCCCAAGTGGGTAGAGTTTCCTTCCTTGCAACTTGAAAAAATAGGTGAATTTGTGCAGATTGCAATTGCTTGCGGGTTGGAAACGACGAGGGAAAGCTGATGAACAAGATTTTGAATCCGGAGAAATGGTTGATCAGTTGGGTTCCCAGATGGAGATCGGTTCAAGGAAAGAGAGTATGCTCCTCTTTCTCCGCCACTGTGACAACACTCAACCAATAATGAGCACTGACAATCCAGAGGTGGGAGGGGGTGTCCGCAGTAAAAGGAGAATATATAGACCTGTTGGAGTGCATCCAGAGGAGGGCCACGAAGATGATTAAGGGCTTGGAGCTTGGAGCATCTGCCATACAAGGAGGGGCTGAGGCAAATGGGTTTTTTCCAGCCTGGAGAAGAGATGACGTGCGAAGGTGACCCTGAAAGAAGTAGCCTTTTTTTCAATTTCTAAGGGGAGCCGCCAAGAAATAAGGGGTGCTAGTTCATGAATCATCCCATCATCTTGTTTAGGAATAAACAAACTGTGTATGAAACACTTTGTCAAATCACTTTCCTTAATGCAAACTTCCAGAAATCAAATTCAATAAGTCTCAATCATCCGAGAAGTTTGCCCCTTTCTTTTGGGGATGTAACTTATCCCTTTGAAAAAATAGATCTTGACTTGCAACAAATAAGGGGAATTTAATTATCCCAATTTTGCGCAGTGAGATAACAGCCAGTTGGATTTGTTTTCGTTTAACTGTAGCCCTAGGGATGGCCAAATTTTTGACTGCAACGGGTTGCAAATAGCAGAGAGATAACCACGCACACAGTCCCATCCGGCCCCCCCCGATGGTTCCACCTTTTTCCTATCAGCCGCGCTCCACACCATAGAAAAGATTTTCAATCTATGAAGGGGGATATTTCAACAGCCTGGAATTTGAAATGAAAGAAGAGAAAGCACGGATGGACAATGAGCTTACTCCAAAGGCCCACTGGCCAGTGTTGTTTCCAAACAGTCATTAAATTTGGATCAGCAACAAGATGGTTGGATTTTTTTCAAGCAATAAAACAAATGTTAAATCCAGGGTCAGAGGCACATTAGAAAATACAGAAACGAGAAAAAATGTTTGTTCTAAGAACTGTTTTTCTTCTCTTTTGGCAAATAGCTGTAGAAGGGGTGCTATTTATGGAGTTTTCTGGCCCTTCTTGATTCAGGCCAGAGATAAGAGAAACTGATCTGGGCCAGAAAGCCGGCCCGGGAATATACTAACTACCAATTTCTTTTCTTCTTTTGCTCAGTGTTTGCTTTTTTCTGTGTGTGCGGGGCTTTTGTTCTTTGGCTTCAGAGGGGGCAAAAAAGTCCCAGTGAAACAAAGAGAAAGTGGGGAAATAAAATTCTGCCATCCATTTTTTTTTGGTGCTATATATCAGCCTTGCTACTGTGGCCTTTTCAATGTTGGGTGTTTGGCAACCTAAATGCTGTAAGATTAACCCTAGACTTCAAAGAATGAATATTATCTGGTGGAAAAGAAACTGCCTTTTAGATATTAAAGAACCCCCCACAGGACATCTCACAATAGCATAGAACAGCTAGGTGCTTTATCCCAGGATTAGTGTTGGCTACATTAAGGCTTATTTGTAACACCCTTCGTTTGTTGTTGCATTCCATTGGCCTGATTCTGCACCCTCTGAGTGAGTAGCAAAGTTGCACCCATCCCAGGTGGAAACAAGTCGACCTCTCAATTCTTTGTAAGAAGGATATGAATTTTCCATTTGCATTGCAATTCTCAAAATTACTCACTAAAAGACCTTAGAACTTTCTTCCAGTATCACACTGTAAACACTGTAAACATGAACAGAGAGCACACAGTGTGCAAGCACTTTCTGCACCAGGGTCTGCCTGCTACAATCCTCCTCTACGAACACCACAAAGTCCCAGTTGCTCACCAGAATGTCCCAAGTACCACAAAACTGCTGGTCTCTGTGTGTTGGGTAACAACTAATTTGTCTCAGGCAGATAGGCAATGGTTACAAAGACAGAGCAATTTCGAAAAGATGCAAGCTCTGTGCCCTTCACTGGCAGCAATGAGAGGTAGTTGGAAAGCAAAAACAGATTTTCAATGAGTGAGAAGGCCACAAAAGTAGTCTTAAGTGTAGTCTGATGTAGAAGCACTTGGAAAAATGTTTTAAATTCATGTCTCTGAGAGAAGTTTGCATAGTCTCTAAACAAGTTGGGTCCCTATGTTAAGGAGGGGAGAAAGAGCAAGAAAAAAAGGGGGGGAGGGAGGGAGGGAAGGAGGAGGAAGCAGAAAAAGCAGTAGCAGATAGCAGAAACTCAGATGTCAATGCAAAAAGAGATAAAGATGAAAAAAAATCTGTGAAACTTAGCATATAACATACGCATTAGAAAATTCTGTTAGGAGTAAGCAGCAGCACTGAGGGTCACAGCAAAAACTGTTTGTTTGAATCTTAGCTTTGTACCCTAATAAAGGCTCTGATTGATAAAAATTTCCCTTTACTGGGAAAAACAGATCTACATAACTTTGATAAACTACCACAGCAATTCCAAAGCACAACCTCTGCATGAAAATGCCTTTTCGTCTTATTACACAAATGTATTCTGACTTTAACGTCCCAATCCTGCAGCCACTGTGAAACTGTGCAGCAACCTCAAACATTCACAAAGGAAACCTGCATTTCTTCCTCCACCTGTATATATGAAGGTGGATTAAAGATACCTTCAAAATAGATATGAATTCTGAAGGTATGGCAGTGAGTCCCTTTGGTAAGCATCTGACCCTGCCTGCATTACTCCAGTGAAAGTCTGGAGGAAGTATGTATACTTATAGAGACCTACCAATAAAAGATTCGAAAAGGATTTTTAAAGTGGACAGTGAATCCATGAGTGCCTACACATTACAATTTCATAAACTTCCTGTAAAATATTTCAGTCCTTAGCGTAGGTAGGCCATCAAACTGGAACAACTTCATTATGGATATAAAGACTTATTCTAAAACAGAAGAATCACAAACCTGCTGGAAGCAACCTGTTCTTTCCTTTTGCCCATTATAATTTCATCTACCATAGCATTTTCAAGGTTCTGCTGAAACTCTAAAAAGAGATATTTAAATGTTATCAGAAATGAAAAGGAAAATAAATTTGTGTTCACAAAAGAAACAGCTTAGTGTTTATCTTTAGAGGCTCTGTCAAGCTTCAGTAATCAGCTAAAACCATTGTTTTGAACCAGCTTTTCCTATCTGAGCAAGAGGTTGAAAAACACCCAAAATACAGACCATCACATAGAACTTTATCATCTCAAAGTGCAGAAAGTTCAACTGAAGGGAGTATGAATGAATGTCTTTAATAAATTGCTGTCTAAATATGTTTTTCTAAGCATTCACAGAAGTATCTAATTAACTGCTGCGTTTTCAAAGTTGCTGAGCAATAATCAGTATTTAACTTCTGGGTAAACCATTCAGGCAATCAATAAAAACCTAAGAGCTTAATCTCTGCCTGCTTCTCTGAAGGTTTTGTAGCTTTTGTCTTGCATGCATGTTTTGAGTTAGTTTTTGCACAAATTTAATTTAAAAAATTAATATCACTAGCTGTTTTTCTGTACAAACGACAGAGGAATCCTTCCTATATAGACTTACTTGCCCAGACCATCCCAGTTAAGCAAACACTGACTTGCTGCTGCCATTGCAAGAATCTTTGTGATTAATATAATCACAGAGTGGTACGGGTTGGAAGGGACCTCTGGAGATCATCTAGCCCAACCCCCTGCTAAAGCTCATTCTCTATAGTAGGTTGCACAGGAAAGTGTCTGCAAACAACCTGCTGTGATATGAACACTTGGACAAAAAGCCAGCCTGACACTGAGACTGCCACCAATTGCTGTTGCATCCAAACCAGAGCAGGCAGAAAAACGGTCTCTCTAAGCTTCAGAAAGTGTAAAAATTTCACAGACAATGGATTATCATGGAGAGAGCAAACTTGTCATTTTTATTTTCCCCAGTGTATCACCATTGCAAAGGAGAATCCCCGAATGATGGAGGCTGATGGAGGCCCAGGCTGGTGTCTGAACACATGCAGTGATGGCATCAGCAGAGGCCAGTGTGGACATGTGTCTGGACACCAGCTGAATGTATCTGTCAGACTTGGAGCCCTGAGCAAGGCCTTTGTTGGGCTGTGCTCTGGGGCTGCTGGTAGAAGTTCTTGATGTCCATACCACAGCATGCCCCACCATTTCCCTAGACCCTCCTGGCTCACAGGGCCCCACAAGGTGTGCTTACTGCAGCAGAGATGAGCAGTGTGGGGACATGGAATGGAGCAACTGACAGTAAACAAGCCATGTTCAACAGTACAGAAAGAACAAGCTTTGTATTGAGAGCTTATTTCAGCCTTCCAGTATTTAAAAGGGAATCAAACAGGAGGGGAACCAACTTTTTGCAAGGGTAGGCAGTGATAAGACAAGGGGGAGGGGGAATGGTTTTAAGCTCAAGGAGGAAAGGTTCATATTGGATGTCAGGGGGAAGTTTTTTACAGAGAGAGTGGTGAGGTGCTGAAACAGCCTGCCCAGAGAGGTTGTGGATGCCCCATCCCTGGAAGTGTTCAAGACCAGACTGGAGGGGGCCCAGAGCAACCTGGTCTAGTACCAGACTTGGAGATTGGTGGCCTGTCTGTGGCAGTGGGGTTGGAACTTGATGATCCTTAGGATCCCTTCTAACCTAAGCCATTCTATGATTCTGTGATATTGGCTTGCTTTGTGATAGGGGAATATGAGCACCTGACTAATAGAAAAAACAGCTGACTCTTTTAATACTTGTTCAGGTTAAGAAGTTGTATTTCCAGATGCTGTTTACTTCTCAGCAGTTTATGGTTCACTAGTCCACTACATCAAGGTATGAATTCAATGACATCATGACTTGTAGCCTATCCATTTACAGAAAGGCTTCGTGCAAATTGAAAATAGTGTCTATTAATGTCTGTGAATGACTTTATTTATAGTCCATAGAGAAGAACGAGAGGAACCAGCTTTGTCTTCTCAAAGGCTCTAGGCTTCAGTTGGGCACAATTCTTTGCAAAAAAAACGTTTGTGCTTGTGGGTCAATCTCCCTTATTATTCTCAGCTCCCTCCTATCTAGATCTGTCAACCAATTTTTAAGAAATCATTTACAGAAAGTCATTTACAGTAGCACATTTGCCACCACAATGCCCACAGGAGAGTTACACTTTGCCAGAGCAGAAGGGTACAGTTAGATGGATTTGCAGAGGAAGCTGTGGCTGAAAAACATGTTCTATAATTTCTCGACTCTGTATATAGCAGTAATTGAAAGGAGTGTGCAAAAAGCAGCTAGCTAGCAATTAAAAATTACAGAAGTTCCTTGTATTGTTCAATTATGTGGTGAGTTCCCAAAGCTCAGAGATAGTAAATCAGCCATTCAACACAGCTGTGTAAGCTGAGGCTGTAAGAGCTTTTGAATATCAACATCCAAATGGTTATGACAGATCCATTTGGCCTCTGAAATTCTTTTATCCTGCACTGCGTGAGTAGATATTTCATTGATTTATTTATTTATAACTGCATAAATAATTTAGATAATAATTGTGAGTCTCAATTTTTCCTTTCCCTGTCTCAGATACAATAAGTGCCATGGCTAATTCTTAGAAAGTTCATCTGCCCCAGAGAATGTAATTACTATTCTTATTATTATTCCTATTATTTAATTAGATTATAAACATTTCAAAGAGAAAGAAGAAAGGGAATAAAAATTTGAATGAATATAATGATATAGCACACAGAAATTTATATTGCTATAGAAAAAAATCTATTTGTATATCATTGATTGAAATCAGTGTCACCAGAGTTTTTCTACTGAGCAAAACAAAAAAAAATGAATGACAGGAAAAAAAGAATATTTAATATTCATTAATTATTATATTTTCTGCAAAAAAAAATTATAATTTTCTGTATCAAATGAATCAGAATATAAAACATTAAAAAAAGGTTGAAGCAAGCAAACAACAACAACAAAAAAAAGGTAATATACTATTCTTAATGTCTCTCTGGAAGCCTAAACAAACCACTTACAAGATTATTGTGTTTGAAACAAGCTTTTTAAGTTACCACTACTAAACCATTTTCATTTTCTTTCTTCACATGTTCAGAACTCCCTGATGAAACAACTTTATTTTGGGAATTTCACAGCTTGGCCTTCCCATAGAAATAAATCCTTCAAAATGAAAAGGCAAGCAGCATGCAGTGGAGGAGCTCTCATATTAACAGGTTACGGGAAAAAAAAACAAAACAAAACAAAACAAAACAAACAAACAAACAAAAAAACTCATCAAATGAGAATTAATGAGTCCATAAAGAGAAAAGGCATCCGAAAACAAAAAGTAGGATGCTTCATTATGTCCAAAGTGAGGGTAAAGATCAGCTTTATACTCCCGGCATGGGAGTAGCAGGACACCAAACCAAAACTTCTTTAGGCAAGTAAATATTGTGCTAACACCTGGTAAAGCAACTAAAGGCATAACAAGTGGCAATGGCAATGGATCAGTAGTCATAAAAATTAAAGAACTGTGTATTCTGTGCAACCTGTGGAGATGGAAGGAGAGAACAAAAAGAGAAGCAACATAAAATATGGAACTGAAGAGTACACAGAAGTTTTGAGCAGACATGTGTAAGATAGAGAGTGGAACTGAAGGAAAATGGAGAGTGTTCAGAGGTGGTGTGATTCATACAGTCACTCTAGACACTAACGGGTGAAGAGCAAGCATTAGATAAACCAAAAGAGCTTACTGGGAGTTTCCAGCACAGTGACAAGAACAATCCTCATGCTGAGCTCAGGAAAGGGGAAGATGAGTAGCAAATTTGAGGAGTCAGTGGGAAAAGAGGTACGCGAAGTTGTACTGAAATTAGCAATTGGAGTGAGCACAGCTATGGTATAAAAGCACAGTGCTGATGGTGTGAAACTCCATTGATAACTACAGAAAAAAATGGAGCAACTGAAAGCAGTAGATGAAAAATGCTTACAAACTGATACAGTCAAAAGGCCTCAAACCTGCCCCTATTAAGATAAAAATAAAATTAAAAAAAAAAAAAAACGAAACTGAAAAATGGAGGGAGATGGGGCAGATAATGCATAGCATTTTGGAAAGTCCTTTAAAAAGACAACGTAGCATCAGATTCTGAGGAAATAAAGGACTTGCAGTCCTATTAACTTAAGGATAACACAAAGATAGGTAAGAAACCAGAGGTACAGACTGCAAATGAACAACTGTAAACAGAAAAACCACAGGAAACTAATAAACCAAGGGCAGATACAGGAAAAAAATATTTTCTGTACCACCTTTTTTGCCTTGAAAGAGTTTAAACTTGCAATTTTTATTCAAAAAAAAAAAAAAAAAGACAAACCTGAAGTATCTATCTCTCCTTTGAAAGATTTTCAACAGGCTTCAGAATGCCTTTCCTTCCATCCTGCAGGATGAACATGCTAAAGCAGCTGCTAAAGCTTTCTCAAAAACAGTGCAGAAATTATCCCAGGAAGGGTCGAAATGTTATTCCCGATTTTCCAAAGTCATTGTAGATTTGATAGTCTATCTTACATCAGGTTTATCATGACAGTCACTCCCAGCCCGTGAACTAAACTAGGGTTTTGTCATTGTGTAGTTATTTAGTTACCACCAGAGAAAAGAAGGAAGGAGGGGAAAAAAAAAAAAAAAAAAAAAAAAAAGAAGAAGAAGAAGAAAAAAGAAAAAAAAGGAGAAAAGAAAGGAAATAAAATAAATCACATGAAGCCACTATTGAAAGGTCGAATACTGTACTAATTTAAATTAATAGTAAAACTCAAAAAATTCAGCGTTTAAATAACTCTGACTCTAAACATTTTACCAGGGTGTGTTAGGTATGTGGTGTGCCTTAAACATGAATGGAGACTGCAACATACAGAATAGTTTGGTGCGTTTAATTCCATTAATATCCAGCTACAGCAATATGCAGTGCTTTTTCACATTTTTGTAAGACAAAGAATGACTCAAGACAGGTTAATTATTTGGCTGAAAGCTGACCTGTTGATGACAATGGGCCAGAACTAAATTACTGAAGAATTCCCTGCAGCTATCAAACCACTTACATTACCCTCTAATTGTATTCATTATTAAGGAAAATTGGTAAATAAAACGTTACATAAAATTACCACATTCTTTTCAAGAATGTGGGCACTTGTCCTGAGTTCGCCAAACCAATGCTGTAGAAAGATCTTGGAAACCAATGCCCTTCCTACATTTTATAAATGTAATAACTACATGCATAATTGCTTCCTGCCATGGGAAAACTCTCTTACCTAAACACAGTGGGGTACTCAGAAATAAGCAATCAGTGCATCCTTTTCAATAAAGGTATCGTTAATTGAGATGGTCTGTGAGCCAAGAACTGAAGCAAAAACATATTAAATAACTTCACTCTAGCTGATTCAAGAAGGCACGACACATGGAGAAACCACATCTATGTCCTCAAAACATAAAAATAGAAGCTAATCTTCTGACTCCTTGTAAGAGATTATTATTTTACATCATCATTGTCTCAAAAGCTTGCTGAGGACACAGACGGACAAGTTCAGGCAAGTCCTGGGCAAGGGTTGTGAAATCCTTTGTCTGAAGGACACAGACGAACAAGTTCAGGCAAGTCCTGGTCAGGGATTGAGAGATCTTTTGTCTGGAGAAGTTTGATGGACAAGTCCTGGGCAAGGATTGTGAAATCTTTTGTCCGAGGGTCACAGATGGACAAGGGCGGGTGCCACGAGAGAGATAAGCTGCAGCTTAATAGCTGTGAAGTGGTCTTTTGTGTGGGCTTATCTCAAGGAAGATGGCCATCTCAGGAAGTACTCGCGTGACTCCTGCTCAAGCGCCCAGGGATGTCACGTAGGCAGGAGAAGAAGCAGGATAAAAGAGGAATCGAAAACCATGAAGAGGTGGAGGTTTTCTGCCATCAGATTCCTCACCAGGGAATTCCTGCTTGCTGACGGACTCCACCTGGGCCTGCTACCTGAGTCCTGCTGCTTCCTCCTGGACTGGCTCTGCGACTTCTTCCTGCTGCCTGCTTGCTGCCCAAGGCCTTCCACGCTGCTGCTCTCCCCCCCCTGCTGCTTCTGCCTCGGACCTTCGGAACGTCGTGCAACGGGACCGCTCCTGGATCCTGGTGGTGACTATCCCCGCTTCACGGCATTCTTGCTTTTTCCTAGCTTTTCTATCGCACTCCTTCCCTTCCCCGTCTCCCTAATTAGATTTATAATAAACTGGTTGGACTAACATATGAACCGTTGTTTCTTAATCTCACACCAGGTATACAGATATTAAAAGAACCTCATCTCCCTCCTATAAATTGGAGCGAGACACTCCTCAAGTCTCCCCCCTCTCTGACACACTCGCCAAGAAATTGCTGGCCATTGCTAGTTGTTCTGCTGTTCTCTGCAACCTGACATCTATGTTAAAAACTTAATTAAGGCCAACTCAACTCACAGAGATCACATAAATGATCAACAGCTGCCAATATTTCTGAGCCAGTACCAAAAAGGAATAGATTTGAAACAATGTTGGACCATCGCAAGTCACTATCTTAGGTTAATGGCTTCCTTAATTGGCAATTATTTTCAATATAGTATCTTTTTTTTTTTTTAACACAGGGGTAATCTACCCCTAAATGCATTACTCCTTCATGCAAAAATACCTAGGAACTTCTTTCACCCAGTATTCAAAAACACTAAAACACTTTAAAAGAACATAGATAAGAACATTTCTAATTAACAGCACATTTTGCCCACCCTCATATTCTTAAATAATGTACAGCAAATTGTTGATGGATTAAAGCTCAGGATAATTTTCCCCTGAGTTTTTATTCACTTGGTACAGTAGCTATTCTGTTTTAATTATCCATTGTAATGTTTTCAATTTGAATCTGACAGGGTTATGAGCTTTTGCCTGTGTGTGTGCATGAGTTTTGTCTATGATAAGCTTTTGTTTTCTTCACAAAACTGAGAGACTGTAATAATATTTATTGGGAGGTAGCAGGAACAAGTGGCACAATAGTCGTGGATGATTACTTAATACAGTTTTATATATGCCAGACGTTGTAGCTACTGATGTGTCTTTTGTTTAAAATTTCCAGAGTTTTGGAAAAGAAAAACAAAGTTCCACAAAAGAGGCAACATTCACATTGCCTATTGTAAGTCCTTAATTGGAGTGTGCAATCCGGTCAGCATGGACTGTTGAAAGAAATGTAACACAGTAGTCTTGGATGGAAGCTCAGAAGGGACTTGGTTGTTATTTGTCTGGGTAAAAAGCGCAAATGTACTATAATCTCTGACAGCTTTTATTATTATTAGTTCTTATGATTAATATCCCATCTTTTCAAAGACAATCAGTTTTCCTTGGAATTTTGTGTGTTATACAAAGCAATATTCAGCAGGGGCTCCCTAGCTTAAAGAAAAAAAAGCAAAGTAGCTTTATTTTACACTAATACACAGATCCATAAAACCTATTTCATGACTTGCTTTTATTTTCCAAAAAAGCTATTTGCCAAGTATCATAACAGAGTGAAAATAAAAGCAGTAGCAGCCCAAGGCTTTTCTTTTAAGACGAAAAGCCAAAATTTCTCAAAACAGCTGCAGTTTATAGCCCTTTTTCCTTTATTATTTTACAAGAAACTGATGCTTGGATTAACATTTTTAGAGTTTAGCTGAAAAACACAGCCATGCACGCTGATTGGAGCCAAAAAATCTTTGTCTGGACGCAGGCATCCTCAGTGTGATTTTGGTGCATATCGGGGAGAAATGAGCTAGGAATGCCATCTGCTGGAGAATGGGTTTGCCAAGCCAAGAGCAATGCCTCAGCATTGGCTGAGTCACAAATATCCCAGTCAATAAGACCCTGCCTGTCCTAACAATTTTTCCCGTTGTGTGTAAGAAAAAACAACAGTGGGACAGTGCTCATTTTGAAAGTAGTGATCTGTTCCCTTTCACTGGTCTGTGCTGTCTTTCAATCCACGGTTGTCCATCAGTGATCAAACATCTCCGATGTCACATGATGGGAATGGAAATGGAGTAATAAGTTAAGAGGGGATAAAAAATGAGGAGGAAATGACATACATTCCTTTGATTTGGGTAGGAACAAGAACAAAGACTCTTTTTTTTCATGGTGGCAGCTTTCTGTTGATGAAGGTCAGCCATCACACCCATGTGATAATCCTGCAAACCAGACTCTGGATTTACTCACTTACATCTTGACCAGGATGTGATGGATTGTGAAAGCAGACATATCTTTATCTGATAAAGACCACTCTAAGACTTGCTGTGTTCATTGGTGTGTCAGGCTGGAAATTTCCATGAGTTTTGAATTAGTTTGACTTCATAAGCCATGATCCTACTAAATCAGTTGAGAAATTTGGTTTTTAGAGAGAAAAAGAAATTCATACTATTATAGATGAGACAACACCACACAGCATTGACAGCATATACAAGTTACACAGGCTGCTTAACTGGTTTCAGCTCTCTAGTCAGCACTCTGAGACAAATCTCACTGTACCAAACTTTCTCCCATTGAAATCAGCTGGATAGTCTGGGAGCAAACTGTAAGTATTATCTGATTATTGCAAAAGCTGCTGTTAATCCATTCTTACTGACTAAACAATTCTCTTAATTTCATCCTTGTAAAAATGCTTTGCTTTCTCAGAGGATGAGGATAAAGATGTCAGAAGCCAATAATCCATGGGATAGTTATGGTACCCACAGCTAAAACTGGAATTTCAAGTTTCTACTCATCCTTACTGCCATAGTCATAGAACAGTAGCTCTGTGGATTGATCCATTCTGTATAAATAAACTCATTTTCAGTGATACAGCAGGGAAATGAAATCCAAACACTTGACCAACTTCATCTCCTTCGATGACTGAGTGACACATCTGGGGGACACAAATGAGGGAAAGGCTACCTAGGCTTCAACAAAGCCTTTGACAGTATCTCCTACTGTATTGTCCTGGAGAAGTCGGCAGCCTGTGGCTTGGACAGTTACACTCTTTCCTGGGTAAAGAACTGGCTAGAGGGCTGAGGCCAGAGAGTAGAGGTGAATGGAATTACATTGAGCTGGCAATCAGTCACTAGTGGTGTTCCCCAGGGATCTGTATTGGGGCCCAACTTGTTTAATATCTTTATTAATGTTTGGACAAGGGAATGAGTGCATCCTCAGTACATCTGCAGATGACACAAAGCTGGGAGGAAGTGTCAATCTGTCTGAGGGTAGGAAGGCTCTACAGTCAGATCTGGACATGCTGGATAGGTGGGCTTAGGCCAATGGGATGAAGTTCAATAAGGCCAAGAGCTGGATCCTGCACTTTGGCCACAACAATCCCCGGCAATGCTACAAGCTTGGAGCAGATTGGCTGGAAGACTGAGCAGATAAAAGGACCTTGGTGTGCTGGTACTGCTGAACATGAGCCAGCAGTGTGCCCAGGTGGCCAAGAAGGACAGTGGCATCCTGCTTGTATCATAAAAAAGTGTATCCAGCAGGAGGAGGGAGGTGATATTCTCCTGTACTCAGGTCTGGTGAGGCCACGCCTTGAGAACAGCATTCAGTTTTGGGCCCCTCAGTACAAGAAAGATATCAAGGCCATGGATCGTGTTCAGAGAAGAGCAACAAACTGGTGAGGGGTCTGGAGCACATGTTCTACAGGGAGCAGCTTAGGAAAGAACTGGGATTGTTTAGTCCGGAGAAGAGGAGGCTCAAGGGAGACCTTATCACTCTCTACAGCTATCTGAAGAGGATTTGGTGAGGTGGAGGTCAGCTGCTTCTTCCATGTAACTAGTGATAGGATGAGAGGGAACGGCCTCCAGTTGTGCCAGGGGAGGTCCAGGTTGGATATTAGGAAAAATTTCTTCTGTGGAACAGGCTGGAACAGGCTGTCCAGGGAGGTGACAGAGTCACCATCTGTGAGAAGTTGGAATAATTTTTGGCTCAAAACTTGTTCAGCAGCACTGATCCAAGACACAACCTGTTTGACAAGATTTTTGGGTTGATGGTTGCTATAAGCACAGTGGTAAGAGAAATATATCTGGTTGGGTTACCTGGAGAAATTGTTTTTGGGTACTCCTTCCACCAAACTGCAGCTGTGTGGGTCAACAAGATGTCGCTGGATCCCTGGTAGTGACTATCCCTGCACTAGGATTCACTAGGATTTCTCTCTTTACTAACTTCCTCATCTTCCCCACATTCTCTAGAGGCTTATAATTTGTAATAAATAAACTGGCAGCATTTGGCCTCTTTTGCCGCATTAGTCTTCCTCCAGGTACGTAAAAGTTGAATTATCTCATCCAGTAACTGGAGTGAGATATCGTCCTTGGAGGTGTCCAAGAAACGTTTAGCTGTCATACTAAGGGAGATGGTTCAGAGGGCAAAACTGATGTTATTTGGACGTTGGACTAGATGATCTAAGAGATCTTTTCCAACCTTGGTGATTCTATGATTCAATGATTTACTCTGCTGTGTTAAGAAAGATTCAGGCTTAAAGCACACCTCTAAACTTGGTAGACCTGGGGATTCATGATGCTCTTTACAACACAGGGAGGACCCCTTCTTTCCTGCTTCTCTGCATTTCACCTCTTCCCTTCTCAGCCCACTAATCTTCTCAAAATGACAGCCCTAATTACAGGGCTTCCAGCTAAATAATCATTGGAAAAAAAATCATTAAAAAATTATTCTTTTCCTTCATTTAGCTACTGACAAAATGCTAACTAGCACAACGTAGTGAAACTTCAGTGATTTCAGCACTGGTCCAATGGCTCTTATGCAGAAATTTCAAAACATGAATATAAAGGACTCTATAAATCTGAGTATAAAATGAGCAGAAAATGTAGGAGTGATGAGTACAGTTCAGCTGTTTTCTTAAGAGCAGCTGAGGGGCTGAATCTGCTCCTGATATACTGTTGTGATTGCCTGCTCAGCAGGAGTTTTCAAGAGCTGTTTAGATACCATGAAGCCTTCAGGTGGAGGTGAAACTCAGACTCTCTTGAATAGAGGGTGGAAAAATTGTGGGCTATATCAGCTCTACCAATCAAGGAGAAAAAGAAAAGAAAAAAAACAGTTAGATGGATGAAAAATGAGAGAAAAGGTGAGACTATCTGTCCTGGGGATATAAAGCAGTATACAAATCTTATCTATGCTAAGTCAGCATGGACATTTTGTTCAGTCTACAAATTAGCCTCAGGTTTGGTGCGATGATTGATGTAACTCTGCTGCTATTCCAATCAACCATCCAGTATCTGCCTGTCAGCTCCCTTTTGGGGTAGTTTGAGCATTTTGCTCCAGATATTATGTAGCAAGGCTGTCTTTATCTTTCCAAAGATAAAGAGAGGATTTTTTTCAGACACTGGGATTATGTATTTAAGATGGCTACAAACAGAGCTGCCTAGGGCTGATTGCAGATGAGAGCCAGGTCACACAGAGGATGAAGTATTTCATTGACTGCAGGTAGACTTGCCAAGCTCTGAGTTTTATTGCATATGTATTTTAGCTAAGAAAAAGTATCAAGCTAGAGTAACAAAACCACATCTTGAAGGAAAATCATTACTGCCTTCTGGACAAGTATTTGGAATAAAGACCAAGGATGTTGATTTTTCTGCTGTGTTGGACAAGATTTTGTATACGATTTTGTAATTACTGAGGAATACAAAGAAAATCTGTACACAATTTGCAAGTGATCGTCATCCCAACAGAACCAAATTACTGTGAGATCTCCAGTAATAACTATCTTCTTATGTTACCAAAACTGGCATTACAAATTTGAAAAATTATAGAAGGAACTGAAAGCGCTCTATGCACAAAATACCATTTGTTAAGAGTAGTTAGTGTTGTGCAGAGTCCAGACTTCTATTACATTTATCTTTACAGCTGAGTGAAGAACAGGTATATCACTGAAGAATGACAGGTGCTTTTCTTAAAAATATTTCAAAACATGAGCAATTTTTTCTTTTTACTCTTCTTCAAAAAAAATCTGTGTTTTTTTTGGTTGCAAAAATATGGAAAAGACATCCAAAAACTTACAGAGTTTTTTGATAATGGTTCTGGTTAGATTCATGATGTTTTAATATTGTGCATAAAATCTAATTGTGAATGTTCTCCATTAGCAAATAGATATTAGTTGATCTAAAACAGCAAATGAAGATGGTTAAGTTTCTAATTAACCACCATGACACTTTAAGTCAGTACATACATAATAGTACCTGCACATATATTCACGTATTCACTTGTCATTACTTGTGCCAAATGCTTATTTTATTATTGGCTCTCAAACATGTTGAGAGCCTCAATTTAGTTCTTTCTGCTCCCTTCTCCATAAAAGATATCAGTAAACACAAAGTTTAAATTCTTACTTACACGTTTAACCCTCTCCCCGTGACACGTTCCTGACAGACTGCCATGAATTTTATGAGAGATTTGGCACAAAATTTGTATGTAAAACTTTGCAAAGACATGTGTTTGAATTACATGAAGTTTTTAATACCCTATATGAGAATCCAGTGTGTCTAAATACTCAATTTCTCTAATTTTGTGATTAGTCCATCTGTAAGATCAAATTCAACTGCATATATGTTAAACTAGACTGACTCTTTCTATGTACATGAAACAAATCCTAAATGAAGTTTAGCATTATTTCTTCAGTTTTTTGAAGGTCAGATACAAAACAGTACCAGGCATGTAAATCCTCCCTCAAAAAGGTGCTGAAGTCAAAAGATTTCATATTGAAAATAAAAATAAAAATGAAAAAGAAACTTGACAAAAAACCTCACACTGGTGGAAGGTTTCACCATTCAGACCACAGTAATGTTCACCTATGCTGTCTGTCATTTTGATCTCTGTATAAATGCCCTAGTAGCTGTAGCTATTAGACTACCATTTGATCCGAAACAGCTCCAAGTTATCAGGCAGCACTGCACACACACAGCTGCTCTCTTTTCCTAGCCTTTATGGATTTAAAGGAGTTGTGTATCCAAGTATCAAAGGTAAAGCAGAAAATAAATATAAGTTCATATGCTCTTAACTGAGAGCTCAGCAGCTATTGATAGGTGAGTCTGCTATCAGGATTACCTGCCAAAAGCAATCAAAATATCCATTCGAATCAGCATTGTATGTATATATTTATTTATTTATTTATTTATTTATTTATTTCGTTGTCAGTAAAATTAAAAGATTTCACGCAGCTAGTTAGGGATGCTACCACAACAACCCCATGAACTTGTGGTAGGAAAGAAATTATCATTAGCCAGCTTACATCAAACACAGGTCAACCTATCATCCACATAGTTTTCTTAAAGCTCTCTTCTCTGTCATTCTGTCACTCTCCATTCTCTTTATAAATCACAACTTCAAAGTCATTTCAAGAATTTTAAAACTAATTATCATTTGTTAAATCAAAACAAAACAAACTTTCTCTAAAAACAGTAAAAAAGAAAAACAAACAACTGAGTGAAATATGTAACAGAGATAACACAAGTTCTATATTTGTGGAAAAATTTAAACTCAGAAGAAATACAACTGAGACTAAGGTTCATAAGGAATCATGTAAAGACAGAGGAGGTCATCTTCTAGCTTAAACAAACAAGAAAAACCATTCAAATTCAGCAGAGCCACTTCAGTTCCCCTCAGCTGAATTTCTACCTTCACCTACTACAGTGAAAGTCCATAGGGCAATAACCATTGCAGCAGACCACTGCAGCTCCCAGAATCATACAATATCTAATCTTGAAAGAATTGCTGCAAAATGCTGCACTAACAATAAGAAATGGTTAGGTTTGGTTTGTGTCTTGCCTTGCATGACAGCTAACTTTCATTCCCAAATGCATCATTAGCTGAAGCTGGTTCATGGCAAAATGGCATCTTCATTTTAAGAGCAGCACAACTCTCTTTATAACTGAGACAAAGGGTTAGTCTTAATTTCCCAAGCAATATCTGGGTTGTACTTGTCCCTGGCAGGAGGCACCATAGCAAATCTGATGTTCATCAGAAGATGATTGCTCTGTGAGACACATCACAGAAGGATTGCTCTGTGAGGTATATCTGATCCGCAAAGTGATACACATTTAACCCCAGAGCTACTGAAAGACCAACATGCTTTTGAACAAGCCATTAGCCATGATTCCACATACTCAGATCAGAGACTTCAGGCATAACTGATGCCAACTGATTAAGATGTTTATTGATTAATGAGCACACCATGAGGAAAGAGGTAGAGCAGCAAAAGAAGAAATGATCTCAGCAATCATAACAATTATATAATAATGTAGACTATTATGCTTGACTATAAAGTTGCTAATTACAGCTTTTAAGACTAATAAATCACATACGTGAGCACTATTGAATATAATGCTGTAAGTATGGAGGTACAAATCTCTTTACCTCCAAACCACACCTGGATACTATGTCCATAGAGCGGAGGGGTGGGTCCTTCTGGCATCCTGGTGGGTTGATGTAAACAGGTCAGCATCACTGCTGGTTGCTGGCAATAACACTTGCCAGTAAATGATTTAATTTAAAACTTATTCCCTAATTTTTGGTATTTCAGACTCACATTTTTGCCATCCTTGCACCCTCCCTCCCTCCAAGTTTCTTTCAACAGCATACCCATATTTGCTTTTTCCTCACTGCTCCCATTATGACTACACTACCCAAATTTGTTATTTTTAGCACAATTTCCTTCTTGTCTTTGTTTGGCGTTACTGACGGGAATACATGTGTAAGAGTGATTGTGCCCTGAAGTTCCTTTATCATTATCTAGTCCAAATTGGCCAAATTTAATTTTCCTTGTTCAATTAATAAACAATCACTTTACTTGAGCCTTGATTCCCCTGACAATTATGAACAAACAGGTTCTTATCCATGGCTTATGTATCTGGATGGCAGAGCAAGCAAGGCCTCAATTATCATCGATCTATGTGCTCCAGGGGACCTCTGCTACCTGCAGAGCAGAATGGAGTTGGTCATCTGCAGCACCAGTAACCACCCACAGCCCTTAGAGGAAGCAGTAGTCTTCTGAGTATATTTCTGCCACTGTCACTAAAATAAAGATAATTATTTATTTCAGTTCAAACACGATGGCAAATTTGCTTGAGCGAAACTATGCCCATAACTCAGACCTCCACTGTCTTCCTCTCCAAGCAAAGCTCAGGGACAGTTCAGGCCATAAAGGCTATCTTCAAAGTCTGAAGATATTTCTCAGTTTGCACTTTGCTCATGTGCCAGATTTTTTCCACCTTTCCCTCAAAAGAGGTCAACAAATCAGTCTTCCTTCTGCCAGATGTTTCAATTTTGTCCTCTATCAGTAGCTCACCAATGATTTATTCTTCTTAGGCTTTATTTCTCTAAAACTAGGATGGTCAAGATTTACTTTGTTTGCTTGTGTTTGCATGGCTGTTTTTTTGTCCTGAATCTATCTTTCCTAAGCATGCAGACTTCATTTTTAAAATAAGATTTTAAGTGCTCATTTTCCTAAGGCATCAGGAAATAACACTGCATTATTTCATGGTCTGGTTTGCTGAGATTGAGTTTTGCAGTTAGAAAATGTCTTATACCTATATGGTCTCTGAATTACACTTAAAAAAAGGTTATCAACATTATTTAATAACCATATACAAGAAAAAAAAGATCTTCTAAATTATTTTTAAGAAAAACACCTTCTGGCAGTTTTTCTACAAATTCAGGATAATTTCTTGGTGGACAAAGGAAAACAGTATAATTAAAATGATCTGCTTTCTTGTGCAATCTCTTTGTTTAGTTCACACTGGAAGCATGTGTTATGTATTACACGTGTTAACACATCAAGTTTCTTTTCTGCTGTAGACAGCTACCTCACCCACAATCTCTGGCAAAATTCTGGGAGTGTGTTTGTTAATTCTGCTGTACAAATAGGACATCCTGCAGCTTTTGTCTTGCAGAAATGATTTCCCCCTCTCCCACAATCCCAAATAAAGCAGAAGCAGTTTCTGTCACCATGACAGAGTATAACCTTTGTGCTCATAACACACTGTGCACAGTACCTGCATCACAGTAAGCATCTTTGTTCAAGCTGGAGATGTTTCTGAAGGCACTGGTTATAACTAAACTAGGCAAGACAGGAAGATGAACTTGTAAGAGATTATTATTTTGCATCATCATTGTCTCAAAAGCTTGCTGAGGACACAGACGGACAAGTTCAGGCAAGTCCTGGGCAAGGGTTGTGAAATCCTTTGTCTGAAGGACACAGACGAACAAGTTCAGGCAAGTCCTGGTCAGGGGTTGAGAGATCTTTTGTCTGGAGAAGTTTGATGGACAAGTCCTGGGCAAGGATTGTGAAATCTTTTGTCCGAGGGTCACAGATGGACAAGGGCGGGTGCCACGAGAGAGACAAGCTGCAGCTTAATAGCTGTGAAGTGGTCTTTTGTGTGGGCTTATCTCAAGGAAGATGGCCATCTCAGGAAGTACTCGCGTGACTCCTGCTCAAGCGCCCAGGGATGTCACGTAGGCAGGACAAGAAGCAGGATAAAAGGGGAATCGAAAACCATGAAGAGGTGGAGGTTTTCTGCCATCAGATTCCTCACCACGGAATGCCTTCATACTGACGGACTTTCCTGGGCCTGCTACCTGAGTCCTGCTGCTTTCTCCTGGACTGGCTCTGCGACTTCTTCCTGCTGCCTGCTTGCTGCCCAAGGCCTTCCACGCTGCTGCTCTCCCCCCCTGCTGCCTCTGCCTCGGACCTTCGGAACGTCGTGCAACGGGACCGCCGCTGGATCCTGGTGGTGACTGTTAAAAAGGAGGAATGTTTGTCCAGGGCTGGTGGGCAGGGCAACATGGTTGGTCTCTGCTTCCCCCCTTTATGTTGCTCCCCCACTTCCCTGCCGAGTGGCTTGTTTGTTTACATGCTTCCCTGCGCGGGCGGGATGCTTGCACAGGTATGGTTGGGGAGGAGGGTTAGCAACTGCGCAGCGGCCAATGGGATTCGCCAGCGCGAGTGACGTGACATGGAAACCACCAGAAGGCGCTGGGAGGGGGGGGTACGGAGAAAGACTGCTTGCTTCAGCCCGCGCAGCAACCAGGAGGCAGAATACCACCCCCTAGCGACAAGCGGCGCATGCGCAGATGAAAGGACAGGCTACATAAAAGGACCGCGTGTCAATCAAAACCTTGCGGCAGTTGGTGGAACGCGGAGTCCCCTGTCGCCCAGCGCTGCGTTGCCTCTTTGTTCTTAGTTTGTTATAATTAATAAATTTAATAATTGGCTTCTTTGACGTTTGGTCTACTATTTTATCAATAACACATTTGGTGGCCGTGACTCGGATAGGAATAGCGGCGGGACTCTGAGAGTTGGGGGGGCGCCCCGCCGGAATTCGGCGGCCCCGCTCCTGATGTCCCTGCCTTACTCCTACCGACGAACCGAAATTTAAGAACAAAGACGCAAGGAAGGGACCCGGTCGACCCCATTAAATTTTGTGCACAAAAGTCCGGACGAAGACGCAGGGACGCGTAAGTAACTGCCTGTTTTGGCAGGGGTTTTTTCCGTTCGGTCGGGGTCGGGTTTCCCGGAGTGTGGTGAGTGGCGATGTGTGTGAGAGGGGGCCGGTAGTCCGGACTAACCCAAGCGAGTGTGGACCCTCTAGTAGTGCGGTTCCATTGCCCGCGAGGGCGTGAGCCACAAACGAGGGGAAGCGAGTGAGACGCACACACGTGTTGAGTGAAGGCACTCCGGAAGATGGGACAGGGAAAGAGCAGGGAACCCTGTGACCATAAAACCGTTCTCAAATCCCAAAAGAGTCCCCTCTAGCATTCATGTTAGAAATGTGGAGGTATTATCCCCGGGACAGGGAATAAGAATAAGAATAGGATGATTTATTACTGTGTGAAAGTATGGGGAGACGCAGGAGATTGGTCCCAATATTCAGTGGCCAAAATTTGGTCCAGTGAAAGATTGGGTACAGCAACAATTAAATTTCTGGGTTAATGCTAAGACACCCTTTAGTCAGGAAGAGGGTGAATATGCAGCTGTCTGGATTACACGTCCAGGAGGACCAGCAATCCCAATTTTTAAACTATCCCAGGCAGATAGAGGGACTGAGAAACAGAAACCTCGGAAGGAGGAGGATATCCCTATGGGACCCCCACCATATATTCCACCAACATTACCAACAGCTCCTCCCCCTCCACAGCCCGAGGTAGATAACCAGGATAATTTAGATAATCAGGAAATAGACCCTAACTCAGGTCCCCAAACTAGGAGAAGAACTCGTCAACAAAATTTATATCCATTGCGAGAAGTACCTATGGGGGGTCCCAATCCACAGATGGGATTTATCTCGATACCTTTAAGTTCAGGAGATGTGAGGGAATTTAAGAAAGAGATGGGTAAGCTTTTGGAAGACCCATTAGGAGTTGCAGAAAGGGTAGACCAGTTTTTAGGTCCCAATATATATACATGGGATGAGTTGCAGTCCATTCTAAACATTTTATTTACAACTGAAGAAAAACACATGATCAGGACTGCAGGAATGAGAGTCTGGGATGCTCAGCATGCCCAGGGACCTCAGGCAGATGTAAAATGGCCCCTACAAAGACCCCAATGGGACCATCAGGATCTGAATCACCGAATACATATGCAGGATTTACGAAATATAGTTATTCAGGGGATTAGGGAAGCAGTCCCTAGGGGCCAGAATATCAATAAAGCTTTTAACGAGAGGCAGAAGAAAGAGGAGTCCCCTAACGATTGGCTGGAACGATTACAAAAGAATTTACAAATGTACTCAGGGCTAGATACCGAAACCCCGATAGGACAAGCTTTATTAAAAACACAGTTTGTAGCGAAGGCCTGGGATGATATACGAAAGAAACTTGAAAAGATTGAGAATTGGCAGGATAGGGGAATGGATGAACTATTAAGGGAAGCTCAGAAGGTTTATGTTCGTAGGGACGATGAGAATCAGAGGAAGCAAGTTAGGATGATGGTGGCCGCAGTTAGAGAGAGTTGGGAATTGGATAAGCGGGGAAGGCAGCCTTTACAGAAACCACTCTCCAGCCAGGGGAAGGGTGAAGGAGCTAGGGATAGAAAGGAAGAACGAACTTGCTTCTATTGTGGGAAGAAAGGTCACTTAAAGAGAAATTGTAGAATTAGAATACAGGATGAAAAAGTGTTTAAAGAGGACTAGGGAGGTCAGGGGCTTTACCTTTTGGGGACCCAGAACCACCGTGAGCCCTTGATAAAATTAAAGATAGGTCCCCACACACAAGAAGTAGGAATTCCTGGGTGGACCTCGGGGGCTGAGAGATCCACCATACAACAACTACCCTCTGGATGTAAATTGTCCAGAGAGACAGCCGTTAGTAGTGGGAGCTAAGGGGGAACCCTTTAAGGTAGGGTGTGTTAAAAGTGTAGAAATAGAAGCAGCAATCTAAGTTGGGGGTTGGGAGACTTCTGTGATAGTGCCCAGAGGCTGAATTTAACTTGTGTGGGACCGGGATTTAATTATAGAATTGGGGATAGTTTAGAAGTAAAGAATACGGGAGATAAGAATTAAGCTCTGCCCTCTCAGGGTGGAAGATGAAAAAAGATTGACCCTGAAGTATGGTATACACTGACAGTGTAGGGCCGTTTAGAATAGCCCCCTTTTTCTGTTAAGCTTAAGGATCCTGAGATCCCTATAAAAATAAAACAATATCCCATTTCGCTGGAAGGGAAGAAAGGCTTAAAGCCAGAAATAGAGAGACTCATAAAGCAAGGGTTATTGGAACCCTGTATGTCCCCATTCAATACTCCCATATTGCCGGTTAAAAAGCCTAATGGCACGTATCGCCTGGTACATGACTTGCGAGAAATAAATAAAAGAACTATTTCTCGCTTCCCTGTAGTTGCTAATCCTTATACCCTGTTGAGCAAATTAGGCCCTGAAAATTTATGGTATAGTGTAATTGATTTAAAAGATGCATTTTGGACCTGCCCCCTAGATGAGTCTTGCCGGGATTATTTTGCCTTTGAATGGGAAGACCCGGACACAGGGAGGAAACAACAGTTGAGGTGGACAGTATTACCACAGGGCTTTACCGAATCCCCAAATTTGTTTGGGCAAGCCCTAGAACAGATTTTACAAGAATATCAATCAGCTCCAGAAATCACCCTTATCCAGTATGTCGATGACTTATTAGTTGCAGGAAAAGAGGAGGAACTGGTTAGAGAGGAAAGTATCAAACTTCTTAATTTTCTAGGGTTAAAAGGCCTCAAAGTTTCAAAAACAAAATTACAGTTTGTAGAAGAAGAAGTTAGGTATTTAGGTCACTATATTAACAAAGGGGAAAAGAAGATAGATCCAGAAAGAATAAAAGGGATATTATCCTTGCCACCTCCCCAAAGTAAGAGACAGATAAGACAAATATTGGGGCTAGTAGGATATTGTAGGCAGTGGATTGAGAATTATAGTAAGAAGGTAAAATTTTTATATCAAAAGTTAACCCCAGAGGGACGGGTGACTTGGGGCGAAGATGATGAGAGGAAGTGGCAGACAGTGCAAGAAGATTTAATCAATGCCCCTGTTTTAAGCCTTCCTGATCTTAAGAGACCTTTCTATTTGTTTGTTAATATAGATGATGGTACAGCATATGGGGTCTTGACCCAGGAATGGGCTGGAAAGAAAAAGCCTATAGGGTATTTTTCAAAATTATTAGACCCAGTGAGTAGAGGATGGCCCACCTGTCTGCAGGCAATAGTGGGGTGTGCCGTTCTAGTAGAAGAGGCTAGAAAAATTACTTTTAATAGCAATATAAGGGTGTTGTCTCCCCACAATATCCGAAGTGTTTTACAACAAAAAGCTGAAAAGTGGATTTCAGACTCTCGTTTGTTAAAATACGAGGGTATTTTGCTAGAGGCACCAAATTTAACCCTCGAAACTACTAGCCTACAAAATCCTGCACAGTTTCTATATGGTAGGCCCGAGGAATCACAATTATTGCATAATTGCCTTCAAACTATTGAAAGCCAAACAAAGATTAGACCAGATTTAGAAGAGGAAGAATTAGATGAAGGAGAAAGAATTTTTGTGGATGGGTCTTCTAGGGTAATAGATGGAAAAAGGAAATCAGGATATGCACTGATAAATGGGAAAACGTTGAGGGTACTAGAATCTGGACCACTGTGTCCCTCTTGGTCAGCACAAGCCTGTGAGCTATATGCAGTCCTACAGGCCTTGAGAAGGCTGAAAGGAAAATCAGGAACAATATATACTGATTCTAAATATAGTTATGGGGTAGTACATACCTTCGGAAAAATCTGGGAGGAGAGGGGATTAATTAACTCCCAAGGGAAAGATTTAATACATCAGGAATTAATAAGAGAAGTGTTACAGGCATTAAGGGGACCACTTAAAGTAGCCGTAGTGCATTTAAGGGGCCACCAAAAAGGAATTGACTATAAGACACGGGGAAATAACCTGGCAGACCAAGAGGCTAAACAAGCTGCTTTGCGTGTATTAGTACTAACAAAAGATAAACCACGGCGTATAGAGCTAAAACTAGCACCTCTTGTGTTCACCCCTAAGGAAGAACAGAAACTTACCCAAATGGAAGTAACTAAAAGTGAGGAAGGGAAGTGGTATCTGTCAGATGGAAGGGAAGTCCTACCAAAATCAATAGCCTTTAATATTTTGACTAATCTACATAAACAAACCCATTGGGGAAGCCAGGGTCTGGTAGATCACTTTGCTGCCAAGTATATGACTATAGGCCTTCACGATTTAGCGAAAAAGATCACTCAAGGATGTCCCATATGTTTGAGGATTAATAGGGCCGTACAAAGGCAGGTCCCCATGGGTGGAAGACCCTTAGCAGTAAGACCATTCTCCCGAGTCCAAATTGACTTTACAGAACTTCCTAAAGTAGGACGTTACAAATATATCTTAGTCATTGTAGACCACCTTACCCATTATATTGAGGCCTTCCCTACCTCTAGAGCAACTGCCCAAACTGTGGTGAAGGTCCTCTTAGAACAAATAGTCCCTAGATATGGAGTCACTGAAGTTATCGATTCTGATCAAGGCCCCCATTTTACATCTAAAATTATAAAGAACCTGGCAGAAGCCCTGGGAATAAGGTGGGAAGAACACACTCCTTGGCATCCCCAAAGTTCGGGACGGGTGGAACGGATGAATGGAGAGCTGAAAAAACAATTGGCTAAACTGACATTAGAAACCAAACTCTCATGGATAAGGTGCATTCCTTTAGCATTATTAAACATTAGGGCGCAACCTAGGGCCGATATAGGAATATCTCCTTTTGAAATGTTATATGGAATGCCCTATGATGCGGGGGTTCCTGTTGATCATCCCAATATCACAGATAAGACCATTAATATCTATATCAGTGAACTAATGAGATATAGACAAGAGTTGTGGGAAAAAGGTCAAATGACCCAAAGACCTCCCCTTGATATTAGATTGCACCAGGTTAAGCCAGGAGATTGGGTTCTTATAAAATCATGGAAAGAAGCCACTTTACAGCCCCGTTGGGAGGGACCTTATTTGGTGCTTTTAACTACTAATACAGCAGTTCGAACCGCAGAAAGAGGATGGACCCATGCTAGCCGTATTAAAGGACCAGTAAGCAATAATAAGTGGGAAGTTACTAGTCCAGCAGGAGATTTAAAGGTGAAATTATCCAGAAAATTGTAAAGAACTAAATTTAACCGAAAAGATTTATTTTATCACAGGAATTTCCACCAAGGCGACAACGCAAGACAGATAGAAGGCAACAACTAATATAGTCCCTCCGGAGAAGCCACCTCAGTTCTGTTAAAGAAGTTAAATGGTTGGGGTATGGTTTGAACACCTACCTTTTGCTGTACAGTGTTTCATAGGATTTATAATAGCATTAATCTTGTCATTAATTCTGTATTTTTTGTGGAAAGTTGTTAAGTGTGGAAAGGGGATTTGTGTTTACGAGTAAAAGAAAGGCTGCCCTGAATACAATGGGTACACGGCTGTAAGGGTTGTCCGGTTGTTGAAAAGGCTCCGGAATTAAACTCCAAAGACACTCTGTGGATAAGGGCCTAGACTACCCCAAGGGATTCAATAATGAATAAAACAGACTGTGATGGGGAAAAGTCTACCTTCGAGTAGGTCCTCTGCTGCCGAGAAGATAAAGACCCCTGTAGCTGGCTGCAACCCAGCTGACAGGCGAGGCAGAGATGGACCTCGGGTGAGGGAACGATACTTGACCCCAAAGACAATCATTTTAGTCTGTGCATCTGTTCTATTCCCAGGGGTACAGGCCAGCAATCCACACGAGCCCATGATATGGGAATTATTTAATATGCAACAACCTGACCAACCCTTGAAAAGCTGTGAAAATCAAACCCTCGTAAATTTTACCGTTTCTTTAAAAGATTTAATTACGGGACACCGCAGAGACAGGGCAGATAACTGTATGGGATTTTATGTTTGTCCCGCTTCAAATAGAGGGAGAAATTACTGTAATTTACCAAATCATTACTACTGTGGTTATTGGGGATGTGAGACATGGGCATCTGATTGGTCCACAAATATCAAAGACCCAGATCATGCAGGTGGAATGGTTCCCTCCTGGTTGCAAACGACCCACCATAGGAAGAGATGGGCACGTTTACGGACATTGTGAGGCTAATGGATACTGTAGGGAAATTAATATAAAAGTTCAAAATCCTATGCAAGAGGTTTGGTTGGTTGGAAGAATGTGGGGAATTAGATTTTGGGAACCAGGTCCAGATAGAGGTGGTATATTTAGAATAGCAAAAAGAAGTATGCCACATGATCCCCCACTGCCTATGGGCCCAAATATAGTTTTGGCACCACCCCCTTCTACCAAAAGAACCCCACTACCTGTTGTTCCTACATCGACAATTACCCCTAATAGTATAGGTCGAAGGTATAAGACACCACCACCTACACTCAGTGATCCACTATGGGGCATTATGCAAGCTGCATATGCCACCCTGAATAAAACACAACCAAATTTAGCTAACGAATGCTGGTTGTGCTATAGTGTTAGACCACCTTATTATGAGGCAATAGGGGAACTAGGCAGGGTCACATGGAATAATGGAGCGAACCCTATTGCGTGCCCATGGAACAGTAATCACACCCAGGGATTGACTATACAACATGTCACAGGGAAAGGGAAGTGTATTGGAACCGTACCAGAACAATACAAAAGTCTTTGTAACAGCACAATATCTGGAAATAGAATAGCAAACAAGACAAATGCAAAATTTAAATGGTTAATCCCCACAGAAGGTGCAAAGTGGGTATGTTCAGACATTGGAATGACACCGTGTATATCATTAGAGGTATTCAATAGATCTGAATTCTGTATACAAATAGTAATTATCCCCCGGTTAATGTATCATTCTGATGAAGAAGTTATGTATCAGTTAGAAGGGAGCCTCATCAGACAGAAAAGAGAGCCTATAACAACAATTACTTTAGCAGCCCTCTTGATTGCAGGAGGTGTGGGTGCTGGGACCGGCATAGCCTCACTCGTCAAAAATACTGAGATACAAGCTTTACAACAAGCTGTAGATGAAGATCTAGACAGAATAGAACAATCAATTAATAAATTGGCAACTTCGGTTAAATCATTATCAGAGGTAGTATTACAAAATCGAAGAGGGTTAGACCTCCTATTCCTAAAAGAAGGAGGATTATGCGTAGCACTCCAAGAAGAATGTTGTTCATTTATTGATCATACCGGGATAGTTAAAGATTCCATGGCTGAACTTCGTAAAAGATTGGAACAACGAAAAAGGGATAGGGAAATAGGAAGATCCTGGTATGAGGGTTGGTTTAATGTATCACCATGGCTCACTACTTTGCTGTCTGCTCTGGCTGGACCCTTAATTACGATTATTTTGGGACTAATATTTGGACCATGTATAATTAAATATTTATTACAACTGATAAAGAAGCGGTTTAACGCCACAAAATTGCTAATCTTAAATAACTCCGTAAGGGGAAATAGAGAAATTGTAAATGAGGAAAGTTAAAGGACAAACATTCAATGATAAAAGAAAAAGGGGGGAATTGTTAAAAAGGAGGAATGTTTGTCCAGGGCTGGTGGGCAGGGCAACATGGTTGGTCTCTGCTTCCCCCCTTTATGTTGCTCCCCCACTTCCCTGCCGAGTGGCTTGTTTGTTTACATGCTTCCCTGTGCGGGCGGGATGCTTGCACAGGTATGGTTGGGGAGGAGGGTTAGCAACTGCGCAGCGGCCAATGGGATTCGCCAGCGCGAGTGACGTGACATGGAAACCACCAGAAGGCGCTGGGAGGGGGGGGTACGGAGAAAGACTGCTTGCTTCAGCCTGCGCAGCAACCAGGAGGCAGAATACCACCCCCTAGCGACAAGCGGCGCATGCGCAGATGAAAGGACGGGCTACATAAAAGGACCGCGTGTCAATCAAAACCTTGCGGCAGTTGGTGGAACGCGGAGTCCCCTGTCGCCCAGCGCTGCGTTGCCTCTTTGTTCTTAGTTTGTTATAATTAATAAATTTAATAATTGGCTTCTTGACGTTTGGTCTACTATTTTATCAATAACAGTGACTATCCCCGCTTCACGGCATTCTTGCTTTTTCCTAGCTTTTCTATTGCACTCCTTCCCTTCCCCGTCTCCCTAATTAGATTTATAATAAACTGGTTGGACTAACATATGAACCGTTGTTTCTTAATCTCACACCGGGTATACAGATATTAAAAGAACCTCATCTCCCTCCTATAAATTGGAGCGAGACAGAACTATAACATTCACTGAGTTTCAGAACAAACATGGGTACCTAAACTTCCTTCTTTAGCACACTTCCACCAAGTGATCTTCAGTTCAACATGCTAGGCTTTGTTAAAATACAAAGCAGGAAATTTTACCTGCTAAGAAAAGACAAAAAGATTGGTTCAGGCAGTAGAAATATACAGAATTCACGCACAATTCTTCCACTCTGTCAGCACTGTCTTCACGAGCAGACTGTTGCTTCTGCAGTACATTCATTGAAGTTTTGAGCTGGAGCACAGTGCCTGCTTCCTCTAGTCCTGTCAAATCTATCCTTTCCTGATCAAGTCCTCTGTACTCCACAGTCTGTCTCTAAACCTCTTCTTGTCCACCACAGCCTGTAACACTTGGAAATCCCACCTGAATGATCAGCCTCAATTTCTTTCCTCTGGGAGATGTGGTCGCCTTCCCAGTCAATGGACTTTTCCAGATCCAGACATATCTAAGACTGTACAAAATAATTATCATCAGCCCCAGTGTTCTTGTACCCATGGCCTGCCAAGCCCATTGCGTGCTAAGCTCCTGCTGTGCCAGCTGAGACAGTCTGTTGCAGCATCCCCTCTCTGTTTCTCAGTTTGACCCACAGGTAAGATACAGAAGATAAAATACCTGAAACAGTAAACCTTTCTAAAATAAAAGGGAACAATAGCACAAACTAATCACATTTAGGCAGTTGTGGGACTGCAGACAGCAGTTAGAAGACAAACACTCAATCCTTTATTCAGTTTTCTCACACCTGTCTCTCTTCAGTGCCCATCTCTCCTCTTATCCTTGTTATTTTTATTTCCTGCTGGACTAAATGATGGACTTTATTTTTAATCTTTCCAGTTTTCTCTTCTTTAGCAGCAGTCTGGGGCAACCATTACAAAACTGGACAAGCAGTCAGTTCCACTGCGGAAATAACCAGTGTAAACCACACAAGGAGTTTGGCACTGAACTACTAACAAGGTAGCAGGTGGTAAAGGGATCTATAGCTAAGGAGTGGAAGCAGCACAATTAGAAAGTTTTTTGGGTAGCAGGCACTAGAAATGTTTGTTGTCTACAGAGTCTGGCTTCCTGAAACAAAAGATGACATAAGAAATGATGGTTCCTTCTGTAATATGCAATAAATTTAATTTTTGCTTAGCAAAAGTGAACCCATTCTGTTTTGCAAGGATTACCAAAGAGATTTTGATATTCTATCTCAGTAGGTGAAGTACAAACATGTCATTTCACACAATATCAATTCAGGAGTACTAACCATGCTAATGATATTCTCTGCAAGCTTCACACAGCTGGAGAGGATGGACTAGATTTCTTTCCACTATATGTAGATATGCTGAACAGATTATTTTGAAGAAGAAGAAGGAACTGCAGCAAAGTTCATCGTAGGTCTTTAATCAAATGTATGCAATAATGAACACCAATATGAGACGCAGCAGCCAAAAAGAAGACCTGACACTGTTCAGTCAGGGCCCCCTTTTCAGGAAAGCCAGTCATCACAGCAAAGAAGACTATCATGTTGCTTAAGCACTATTTTCCTTCACCCATGGTGACTACTCCTGATCACTCTCATGTCCTTCACATGATTGGAAATGGTTTGCAAAGCTAATTGTTCCATCAGCTTTTTGGTGACGGAGGCAGAACAGACTCTTCTTAAAGGAAGGAGTGATACTTGTAGTCTTTCAGTCTTTAGGAACTTCTCCCACTTGCCATGACACGTCAGAGAAAATCAACATCTGCCTCACAGTGACACCATTTGTTTCACTTCCTGCCACTGGACCCATCATATTTAGGTTCACTGACCTGACTTTCATCTTTATACAAATTCCAGTCTGACATTTCAGTGAGACACAGCACTGAAAGTTGGTTCGCTGGAGGTTCAATTCCATGGAGGAAGGACAGGAAAAGTTTTACATCTTTTTTACAAAGGGGAGTTAATAATCCACTTTAAGCCAAAGACTTAATTTTCTCAGAGATGAGAACATATATACATATACATACATATATATGTATACATGTTTTTTAATGCAATTGAGATATGAAAGGCAAAGCAGACACGACATCAGTAGATTAGAAAAATATCTTTCAAGGATTTATTATAGAGTTTAGTGAGTACTGGCAAAGCCTTCAGATGAGGAGGAGGAGCCTAATTCATCTGTGTAATGCAAGATTAAAAGTAGGATATCTTCTCTTGCTATCACTGAAGAGAAAGAGAATTTGCTGAGCTTTCCTCAGGTGTACAAAAAAAAAAAAAAAAAAATTCTCTGGAAAGCAATAAAAGTAGAATTTTAAAGCTTAGAACTTTTTTGATGCAACCAAGCACACAGGACTAGAAAGCAAAGGCCACATGAAGCATCAGATATTCTGTTCACAGGAATAGCTATTGCTCCTTTGGCTTTAGAGAAGCTACCTGGGTCCATAGCAGCTGTAAATCTTCACAGCATTTTTTTATTTTCTTTTGTGCTTACTTATGCTATGAATTTGATTCACTTACCACAGTTCCCACTGTGGAAGTAAGGGATGGACGTGTAGTCTCATAGCACCACAGCACACCTCAGGCAGCTAGGAATGTAATTTCTGAAGGTAACCAACACATTCTTCCATCCTCAGAGCTGTTTATAAAACATTATTCTTATTAAAATGCTTTCTGTAGACCTTGTAACACGTTGCAACTGACTGGAGAAGAAAGTAATCTCAGATAACACAAACACAAAATACTACAATCTCCATGTGAAACAGACCTTATATTTCCCTCCATGTTGACTTCCTTTTCAGACAATATATCCCTTCATCATGTTAAATATAAACAGAGGAGATATTGAAAGAAATAAAGGTAGCTGTCATGAATGGTTAATACTTGCTTTGTTCACCTGCCAGGAAGAAATCCAGTCTCTAAAAGTTTGAGACAAGGCCCAGGAGAGTTTGTGTTGCTCGGACACAAATCTAGCACGGACTTTTTTGAAAATATGTATATGTGTATATATACATATATATATTCATATGCTTTTATATGAAGTCTATGCAATAAGAATATAACACTTTACATACTTATTTTCTTGCACAAATAAGTAATACTTAGTGGGAGTCTAAACTGATTAGAGTGTCTGTGCTGATTAGAGTACAACAAAAATAATAGCATTGGGTTATTCTTTACCTATGAAGATTGTATTATTCTGGTTGCACTGTAAACAATGATTGAACTGACAGTGCTTTCCATTCACAAAGGAAACACATAAACTGCACTGTTTCAGTATTACTGAAACTCCAACTTTGGGATTTCTTCCCAGATAGAAGGACTTCCCAGTGGTGTGAATAAGTTTTAGGGCACAATGCAAAAATAATAATAATAACAATAACAATAATAATAATAATAATAATAAAAGAATTTTAAAATAATTTACAAAGCAATTGATAACTTATATGTCTGAAGCCAAGCATTTGTATTCCTATCAAGGCTGATGATCAAAACATGTCTGAATTCACAGGTACAGCATAAAAAACGAGACTTCAGTTCTGGTGCGCCAGAAATGTCAATATCCTTAGATATAAAAAATAACCTAGTAGATATAAATTTCTTAGGCTTCCTCTTTTTTTCTGGTAGAAAACAGGAAAATCGTGGACTGAAGATGATTTTCAGATATTTAAGCTTTCAGCTCCTCTTCAGCAGAAGTTTTCTGGAAATGTTTGGCGGTTTCTTCTTCAGAAATGACAAAAATACATTTCATCCAATAAAATAATTCCCTAGAAATACAGTATTTTGCTTAAATGCCTGCAAGGAAGTGGTTTTCAATGCAGAATGAAATTTGCAAAGTGAGGGCAAGTGAGCCATTAGCTTATGAGACACTTTCAACAAAAAGCCGGTAGTAGAGCCTTTAGAGCGTCTGCATGTCATTGCTAAAAGTCTGTTCCCTTAGTCTTTGAATCTCATTCATTATTGTCATGGTTTTATGTTTTTTGGTTTTCGGTATTCCACATCAAAACATCATGTACTGGAATTAAAGTGTTAATGCTCCAATTCCAGGTACCTATCCCTATACATTACGGAAGTCATGGGATCTGACCCTTCCGCATGGGGCGGTCTCTTACTGCCTGGCAGTGGGTGCTGGAGGGTGCTTTCCTAGCCATTCCAAGCTTTTCAGGTTTGACTCGGTCTCGGGAACTCTCTCTCCTATCTTATTTGATTTATTTGTCTCAATTTCAATTAGATTGTATTATATTGTGTTATCTTGCATTCCGATATCATAGTTAGTAAAATAAGTTTTCCTCCATAGATTATTGCCGCTGTTTTTTTCCTCCCTTCCTTCCTTCCCATTTTGTGGGGCCAGGCAGGGGGTGGGGAGGCAGGGGCCTACTGCCCCCTGTCACGGGCATAAATTCATCTAGTTAACTCCGTGACAATTATACATCAAGAGAAATTCAAAAAGGATCAATCTTGTAAGGTTTTGATTTTCTTCCAGTATAAAGCTCAAAAAATATTTCTTTGGAATGAAGAGGTGCAGATCTCTTTGTAAGTTCTGCACTTCCAACCAACCCTAATCAGGAGAAAGCATGAATTATGAAATTGTCAAGCATATATATAAAAATTTAGCATGCTATTTTTCCAATGAATGTGCTCTTATATCACTGACCCATATTTTCTGAACCCGTGTGCGTGCCCCAGCTTCCTGACCAGCCCTCCAGTCTTGTCACTTTCCAGAGGAATCAGAACAATGTAACTCATCTTTGTGTCTCTTGTGCTCTCTTGAGTAAAAAAAAAAGACTTCCTGCTTTGCAATCTGATTTTTTCAATCCCCTGAGGGGCTAGATTTGTCATTAAAGGAGACAGAGGGAAAGGAAATGCATTCTTGCATTTGCATTCAGCCTTTGGAGGCCTCAACACAATGCATAAATAATGGATAAATTAATTAATATTGGTGAAGGCTTCAGATAGTGTGGTGATAAATGATTTCAGAAAAGCTCATTCATTAGGATGTATTCAGAACCATTAATCAAACTTTGGAGAGCACAGTCTGTCTTGAAAGACAAACAGGAAACAGCACACACTTGTACTAGAGTAGAATGGGGAGATGAACCCTTATGTTTTCTTCCCAAAATAAAGTTAACTTTTAATGTGGAAATTCTCATCAAAGAACACTGAAGTCTTGAAGTACTGAAACATTTCACATTTTATTGTTCAAATGTTTTGAATATACTTCATACAAAAATTTTAATTTTATCACCACCTGAGTCAAGATTGTTATGAAAAAAAAATGGAGTGAGATTTCTTTCCAGTATAATGTTTTCAGCAATTTCTGGTACTATTTCAGTTATTAGAGAGAATGCTGGTCAGATTCATTGCATTCAATGTCTAAGAATAACATAATTCATTTTGGGGATGCAGAAAATATGTAAGATACAGTTGAAAGATTTATGGTAATATTTTCTTCACAGTCTCTACTGCTGACTTTACAGTGAAATTTCTGGCACATCTTTAGAATCTGAGGAGAAAGCAGTAACTTTTGAAATATATGGTCAGGTTGCAATTAGGAAGCAAAGATTAACCATGCACAGAAACCATAAATCATTCTATGGACTTATATTTCTGAAGAAAGAACAGTCTGGGCATAATTAACGTCTGAATGAGTGATACAGCAAAAATGATTACATGTCTAGATTCAGATATTTGTGAGATTTGTATTCTTCAGTGTTACTCTACACTTCTGCTGACTCTGTTTTTTGAAGTACAAAAAAAAATTCAATTACAGCTGGTGTAAGTGAAATTATTATTCAATAAAACAAATTTATTTACGTATACTATTAGAATATTGGTATGTCTGCTCAAAAAATGTACATTGTACAAAGTTACATTTGAATTATTTAGATTTGACTTAAAACAACATTCAGATATATTTCTGAATAAAAGCAACCTTGTTTTACAGAGCTGCAGCATACCCTCAGTTCCACTGAAGGTAGCAAAATCAGAGAAGCATTATTTGAGTTCTTTAATCAGATAAAATAATGTCTGACTTATTGATATAGGAAACAGACTTGCTGAATGGTCAAAAAACTGGATAATGAGCAACCCATGGATTTTTCATGGAAACCCCTGGAGTAGGAACAGTTATAGATTAAAAAAACAATTGTAATAACAATCCCCTTATATATGGTGTTACACAACAGAAGTGGTACTATGTATTACAGAACATCTTGCATTACCTTTCCACACAGATCACAACTTACTCCCATATAATACTTTGCTTTCTACGTGTCCCGATGGAGCACAGAGAAAGAACTGTAAGAAGATTCTCAAAAAGACTGGACTGGGGATGATGATTTGATGCTCATGCTTTACCTTTTTCAGGCAAAACAACACAGAATAAAGCAAACTTTAAGAAAAAAACATTTTCCAATTCCATGTGCTGCTACTAATCTCGCTCATAATAAACTGTAACTTACTTTGCTCCCAAAGGTTTGTTTCTTCTCCCAAGAAATGAATTCCTAGCCGCTAAAATAGAAAGAAGTAGCAATTAGGAAAAGCCCAAATTAAGTAGAGGATGAGTATTTTTTAAAGCATATGGACACCTCTCAGCAATCCTCTGTCTATTTTTTCCAAGGAGAATGATGCTTATCTTCTTGGCTCGTGGAAATGCAAGCATAGTAGGAGTTTATATCTTGCCACTAGATCAGCCTCTTCTCCCATATTCCCAGAATCTTCTTTTATGAGAAAAATTTCATTCTAGACATCCATGGGAACAAGTGACCAATGATAATGGCAAAGACTGGCCCTTGACAAAAAGGCACAGTAAACTCTTGAAATTACTATTTGCTTCCAAGTGCAGATTGAAGAAAGGTACCTGCTGTACATAAGTGAGGTATATTTCCCAAGGGATAGTGATAAAACAGAGAACCTGCCTGAACACACTATCATCAAATTAGGAAGCTGGAACTGACTGCTGGCAAGGATCCACATGAGGCTGTCCACTACATATTTTGTTGGCAGAAGACTGAGCTGCCCTTCTTTCAAACTATGTTTTTCTCTTTTCTCCTTGTGAAAACTGTATTAATCTGGAGAACATGAGGATTCTACTGTCTTACAATTCCCTCAGAGGAATGGATTTACTCAGTCCTGAGAGAATGCACGGAGAGAAGGATCTGCATGGGGGAGATGCAGTACTGTGCAAAATCTGACAAACTCACATATGCCTGGTATTTTGCTGCTTGCATCCACCATATAGAAACAAAAAAATATTAGGTCACAGAAGATAAAATTAGACTCCAGGAAACAGAGAGCACTGTGAGAGAGGGGTCAATAACCCTTTTTCAATCATCGTACATCATGCTCTCTGGCTGCTACATGGGCTCTGCCCAAGCCCTCACTGACTGCATTCACAGGTTACAATTTGCTTATATATGGAAACATACCAACAAAATGTGGGGATTTACGTTGAATCATCCCCACTTTCTTGTTGCAAACTGAACTCTCCACTTGACCCCTACCAAACCCTATCTCCCCGCATTCAAACAACTGCTGGTCTTAATAATTTTCATCTCTTAAGTTCATTTTATTTTGTAGCAACTTTTAGGGGGGCGGCGGGGAGTTGTTTGTTTGTTTGGTTGTTTAATTTTTTTTGTATTTATGTATTTATTTATCTATTTATTTATTTAATTATTATTTTGGCTGAGAGAATTCTTTCTGCCTTTGGTTTTTATTATTATTGCTTTTCAGGGCAAACAGAGGAACAGTCTTCCTGGTAGTTCCTGTGATTGCATTGAGAAACAGCTGTAGCTCCATCAATACAAGGTGACAGAACCAGCTCTCCCATCCCAGGAACAGCTCCTGGGCAGTGCTGCAGAGCCAGTACTGCCAGATAAAAGAAAAAGATCTGACTTTTCAGGCCTCCTCCCAAGTCCTTCTCAGCAAAGGTGATTTGTGTTTCAGCACACTGAGAGACCACTTTTTTCACCATTTTCTCAAAATTCACAGCACACAAGTCTAGTGGGAAAGTGTCAGAGACAGAAACTGAATATATTCCCTGCTCATGGCAGGGGAGTTGAACTAGATGATCTGTAATGGCCCCTTCCAACTCAAGTGATTCCATCATTCTCTGATATCAAATGTCTAAAATTGGCAACAGGTGATCTAAAGTGAATACATTCATTAATGTAAAAAATGTCTTTACATAAAATTTGTTCACCTGGAAAAAAAAAGAAAAAAAAAAAAGACTGACCAAACCATAGAAATAATAATAATATTATGGAAATGACAATATTTATATTAATAAAGATGTTCAAAATGCAGATAAACTTGTTTAGGATGAAACCTAGGGTAAAGATAAAGCCAAAATTGAACATAAGTAGCATGTTCTCAATTAAAAATACACAAAGAATAAAGTCTATACTAAGTTAACTGATGATATGAAATTCCAGATGTTCATTCAAGAAGATGCATCATGGGGTAGCAAATAAAGAGAGATGTAAGGTCCATTGCCTTTAGTAGTGTCCAAGGTTAAAAAGCATCTAATCACTTGCAGTCAAGCAGAGAACTCTGGCTCAGAATTACCTAAGACTTAAGATAAAGTTTTTAAGTTGTGTAAACTTATCAGAAGGATATACCCATAGTTTAGTGCGGGTTTTTTTGGGTTTTTTTTGGGGGGGGGGAGGTGGGGGGAGAGGGGTTGGCAAAAGTATCTCCAGTTTGTGGGAGCACATATGCAAAGGAACAGGTACACTCTGCATGAAGCAAACTGGCAAAGAACCACCATCAGCTCTGCCAGACTTTCTTGAAAAAGAAAACATAAGCATGCAAGGAAGAAGGAAGGCATAACGTCCTGCAGTTGGAATGCAGTGGGAGACGAGCATTAATGGCACAATGGAAAGTACATTCGTCAGCTGTGTAAACATAAAAGCAGCAGTGAACCAAGGTCTCCTCAGTGACATGAGTCTAGACTGCTAAACCTATTTAAGTATTTAAATACCCTTGAGAGTGTTATTCTCATTTATTTTTGTAAATAGTACTTTGCTATCCAATAATGTTCAAACACCAAAAATCAACTTCATAGATGAAGCCCTTTTCTTCTTTTCTGTGCATATTAAAAAAAAAACACTGTCACTTGTCCTTCATGTTAACTGAGACTCTTGACTACTCCAACGATTTCTTCTCACCTTATATTATAGGAAATTAATAATTCTGCTTCCTCAGCAGAATTTTCTTTTTCTTACATTTATTTATAATAGAACAACAAAAAATTTATCAGCCAGAGGAGTGTATGTTTTTGTACATATATACATGCATTATTCTGCATCCATGAGTGCAAAATGATCACATAAACTTCATTTATTTAGGAAACCAATCAAAATATATTTTTACAAACTGTGAATATTTCAGGAATACAAGGGTGTCCCTGGGCTATGTGGTTTGTCCATACCATATTCAACCACGTTAATTTTAATTTATTTTAAATTTAAATGGACCTCCTGAACCTTGAGAATTGGGGGGTATCTATTTAAAAGGAAACAGATGGACAGTTTTTCGTAGTAGTTGCATTTTTTGTCTCCTTTAACCTGCAAAGCCCACTTGTAAGTGAGAAAGTGGGCAAAGCCCATTCCTTACTTTAGTTTCTGTTCCTCCTGTGTTCTTGGCTGGAGAAGAGAAATAAGCATATTCGGAGGAAAAGCAGCAAGACACTCCTGTGAAAAATGGCTAGTTATATGTTGCTGCAAGCAGATTCCATTATTTGATTAAAAAACAGCTTGCTATTCTTCATCCCCATGACTGACTGTGCTCTGCAGACATCTTTTTGGCCAGACTTAGTAAGGGACAGAGGGAATGGAATGCAATCTCATTGTAGAAACAGGTCTGGGAAAGATTTTCAAAAGCTCATTGTTCTTTTTTATTGGCATAGAGTACACTTTGCATTTCTTATTCTACAGATTTGAGTCCTGCATCTGCTTACACTTACATACCCTTAATCATAAGACATATGCACATGGCTGTGGGGATGGAGAGCAAGCTGGAAGCGGGATGGGATGGCGGCGAGCTTCCACATGAAGATATCTTAGCCATTGCATCTCTGTGAGCAGAGAGATGATACCTTGAGTTGCTAGTAATCAATCACACTCCAGGCAGCCAGCACACAAATCAGAACTGATAATGTCCCTTTATGGCACATTGTTCTCTGTGGCAAAATAGAACTCATTTTTAAATTCTGCTCTTCTTTTCATCTGTCAGAGGACAAAATAAGGAGCTCAGGAAAGAGCATAGCCCAAGTAATTCTTACAGCTGAGCAGACATCAATACTTATAGACCTACTCAGGGTTTACAAACACTGCACGGTAGGGTGTCTCAAAACAGGAGAGGCTTAGGATCGAAACAGATTATAAGACATAATTGGTCAGGAACACCAATGTTTCTGGCAACACAGAATTACTCACAACACTGATCGTTGTGTACACTGAAGGGTGCAGAGGGCAGCTTGGAAGTAAAGAGAGACTAAAACAAAGTGCCAGAAAACAGCATGGATAAAAGCTTCACCTTCACCACATCACAGCTGCTCGCCACGTAGTTATTCTGGACAGATGTACATTTCAGTACTCATGGGGTGGTTTTATTTTTTTTCTGCGTAGGCTTTGGATGTGTTCTTGAATCTCTTGTTCTCTCTCATCTCAATTAGAGAATGTGGCTATTGCCAAAGCCAGCGCCAGCTCTAGTACCCAACCCACACAAACAGGCAGGAAGGACTGCAGCAAGGCATTCAAACTAAAGGGTCCAGGCTCTCCTGAAATTCTTTTCGTGCAGTAGAGGGGCACTGCAAGTACAAAATAAAGAAACAAATTAAGAATTAAGCAAAATGTCTTGGGATTAGGTTTATCTGAAGAAAGTTTATTTGAACTCACATCAGGGATTAAATGATGAAAGCTTAGGTGTGGATATCACATTGCTATTACCTGTAGCTATTATAAGCTACATCACATTGTATAATCTGTAAGATATACTCAAGAATGTATAACATCAGGATTCATGTTCCAAACCTATTACTCCTGAAAAACCTCCTATGGTAGTCTGCTTGTGCAGCAGTTAATGACAATCTATCCTCAACCCTAATACTTTAGTGCTGTATTATAGGTACTGAACTCATACAAATGAGGCATTCATATCCTAAAGATTCACAGTTAACAGAAGATCTGCCCAGATCCATGCCATTCTTAATCTTTTCTATTCTCTTTAAGCTTTCTAAGTTAATTTCATCAGCCTAAACTGAGTCCAAAACTACCAGTTTAGGTACTGTGTCCTAGGATTCAGTGCCTCCTTCAAACTTGCACTGTTGAATGTTAAAATGAACAACCAAATATGAATTTGGACTATAAGCTCATTTTCAGCCTTCCCATGCTCAGACACACCTTTAGGTACTCAGATCTCAGGGCTGAGAGGGAAAATAAATGATCAGAATAGACATATTTAAAATGTGAGTAATCACTATAGATTGCACTTTTATATGTAGAACCTTATTTCTTTGAGGTCGTAACACCATTTGACTAATAGAAGAAGTCTCTAATGTTAAAAATAGCTACTCTAACAGAAGTGACAGCATACTTTATTGGAACAGATGTTCTTTGAATGAGCCAGGAATAAGGAAAGCAGTTGCTGTTTTGATGCTGTTTAAAGGGCAAGAGTGATGCCAATCATAATTACCATCTGCTATAGTACATAAAGTATCCATATGCTCTTTAGATGGCCCCAAAGTCGATTTGAGCTAGCATATTGAGATATCTCCTTCGAGGATAAGACAGCTCTACGTTCCCTTATTAGCTCCTGACTGACAAGAGCCCTCAAGCAGTTAACACAAATGCCTTAAAATCCTGGCTTAAGTAATCACTGATTAAATTCAGAGTAGACCAACCTTTGTCATTCCTCTCACTGCTATGAAATGCCATGAAAGCATTTATCATATAAAATCTAACTGTGCCAGGCAGCTGTTCAAAAATATAAACCCAACCTCCAACTTCTCATTCCTTTGTAGGGACTATAGTGTTTATCATAATCAGAAACCACACTCTTCGGGGCATCAGATAACAAACCAACCCCATAGTTAACCTCTGTGCGCATCTTCCACCCAAAATATGTTTATTTTAGCTAAGCACGTTTACAGCAATATTTCACAAAGTAAAAAGACAAACTTCTCTATTATTTTTAGCCCTGCATATCAATTCTCTCCATTTTGCAACTAGATTGCACATGAAGCTCATGAGCTTTCTAGCAAAATCTTATGTTAGTTGTACCAAATATCTATCACAAATTCATTAAGTACAAATCCATCTATAATACAAAGAATACAACAATTGTTTTCACTCAATTTCTAGCTTAAATTTGAGATTTTTCTCTTAACACAGAAGATAAAGAAACATATCAAGAGCTATATGGAAATACACAAGTGATCCATTCCTTCAAGTTTCAACATGGCAGTGCAAGTAACAGATATCTAAAAGGATGGCACCAGTCCTAATAAGGAACAACAGTGATTCAGATGACTTTTTGCTAAGGTCAACTGTATACTGACAGGCTTATTCTTCAGAGGAGTTATCTTCTATTTCTTACACATTTTTTTTTCATGTACATTCTTATCGTCACTTGATAATATCATTTTGGAACCCACCTACAGTTTAGTTGGCAACAAAATCTAAGGGAGTAATTTCCAGGTGTAAACCATGTCACACAATTAGATTTAAACACACTTTCACAGATTACATCTGGCTATCTTCTAGCTGTTTTGCACTTGAGAATGCATGGAAAAGAAAACTTTCATATTATTCTTCATTTATATATTATTAAAATTTCTTTTCATTTCATTCCTTTTCATTTTCCCAGCTCTTCTCACAAGACTGTAACTAAATTGCAGAGCAATGTCCTTTTTATCTTCACTGTGACCAAAGCAGAGGACTAAGGGACTTTGGAATCAGAGACTCCTTTGAGATTTCCTTGGAGCATACACATCTCTGTAACTTTCAGGGCACATCACCAAAGTAGATTGTCTTCTGGGCTGCACTGGGGAGAAAAACATTTTCATGTACTTCTTCCTTCTCCCTTACTCCGTTATAAGGGGCTATTGATGGTTGGACTGGGTGATCTTGTAGGTCTTTTCCAACCTTGGTAATTCTATGATTCTATGATTACTGTCCTCTTTCACATTTTTTTTACAGCAGTTATTTCCCTCTTGGGCATAAAAGTGATCATATTATGATGCTGGGGGACCTTTCCCCATGAAGCAGCTTCCCTTGAGTCAGGGATAAAAGACCAAGCCAACAAGTAAATTATTTCCTTCAACAACATCTATAAATAGCAGCAGATGACCTTCCATATTCTGCTCCAGTAGCAAACTGCACATTACCAACACAAGTCTAGTAAAATGAACATGTAGAAAAATGTGTATACGAACAGACTCCAAGGGAGGAACCTATACAAACATAACAGTTCTATAAACACAATTATTCTCCTTCAGAAGAAGTTGAGAGAGAAAATTAATCTTGGGCAACAGATTGTTAGTCACGTTCCCTAATGCTGGAGGGCATTCAGCTACAATAGTGATCCAGTGATGAACCTGTAAAAGAGCTATTACAGATGGTGTTGTGTTGTATATATGCTTTTAATTTAAAAACAAGTCCTGAATTGAAGTGGAACAAAATCAGCTCCTGCTAGATGTGTCATTCTTTTATGTGGCCATTATACTTTCAGCACGCTCCATTTTGTTTTATTTTATTGTATTGCATTATTCTGCAAGAACGATATTGTACATTTAAGTAAGCATGAGAAGTTTTACAGAAGCCTATTCATTTTATGTTAGCATAGATACCCATTATTAGGAAATTGCCCATCACTAGATTTTATCCTGCTATCCAGTTCACCAAAAGTTTAATTAATTTTATTTGCTCTGCTAAAATATTACATGATATTGTTCCCATACTGAACACACAGACTTCTATCTAGAGCAGAAGTAGGAACTGGAAAGTATTAAGAAGGCAGCAAGAAGGTAGGAAGAATATATTGATGATACATATTCATTATCATTCTAAAAAAGCAGTACAAAGGCCATAGGGAATTGTAGGCTTCATGTAATTTCATTCTAATTATTCTAATTTACTGTAATTAACACACTAAAAAAAAAAAATCCAAAGAGGAAAAGCAAAAACACAGTTTCAAGACTAGGAAAGGAACAACAGTCTTGCATATATATGGTATTATTAACTAGAATGCTGTAAGAGGAAGGAAAACGCTCTTAAGACTTCTTGATATTAAAAATGTTATTTATATCTTTGTGTAGGTGTTTGTACAGGAAGAAATTTTAAAAATACATATATTTTTTTTCATATTCTGTGCCCTTAAAGTTTTTTCAAGGTCATTGCCTGCATTAAAATCAATGGCACAAAAGCACGGACAAGATCTCAAGGGCCCTGGCTGCCTGTAAACTTTCCTTCCTGCAGGGCGTATGCAGAAGATCAAGCTTGCACACCATTATTTTCAGGTATGCAATTGGGAAACTATCCTGACCTCTGCTTCAAACTGTTAAGGTTTGTGAATAAATCTGAGAATTCATTGATCAGCCACCTGTGGTGTATACTCAGTTACTCTTGTAGGTTCCAGTTTTCTGTAGGAGACTGTATTTCCATGTGACATTGAGCCATCTTTTGCACATATGACCATGGTAACTCAATACCACATAGCTCTTGTGTTTGCCTGGTAACTAATCACGCAGAACTGTTCTGACCCACTCTCAAAGTTGCTTCTGATGCATACTTAAAGCCTTAGCTTCTAGATAGAATAGGAGAAAATGGGGGAAATCATAGAGTCATAGAATCATCAAGGTTGGAAAAGACCTCCAAGATCATCCAGTCCAAGTGTCCACTTACCACCAATACTTCCTCACTAAACCATGTCCGTTAGTAAAACATCTCCATGTTCCTTGAACATATCCAGGGATAGTAACTCAACCAGTTCCAGTGCCTGACCACTCTTTTGGAGAAGAAATTTTTTCTAATATCCAATCTCAATCTTCCCTAGCACAACTTGAAGCCATTCCCTCTCATCTGACCACTAGTGACCCGGGAGAAGAGGCCAACCCCCAGCTCCCTTTGGAGAGTTGTAGAGCGCTGTAAGATCTTACCTATGATTTATTATTCATTCACAAAGGACAGTGAAATACGTGTTGTCTCTTGTGCTTGAACCACTTCATATTGACCTGCAACTGTAATTCAAACTGCAGAGCAGGAGCATGACCTTCCTACCTCATATCAACAACCCAGAGGTCACAAAGGAGCTGGGAAAGGTCAGAAAGTATCAGATTCTTGAATTTGAGAGTAGGGGTGCACACAAGTGACTTGAGACAGAGGGCAGAAAGGGAAGGCACCAGGGTCTCGTGCTTGTTATTCATCACTGGGTGCCCCAAACCTGCTTTCTGTACTCCTCTGTCAAAAAAAGATGGTGTACTTCTGAATCCTCCTCTATCAACTCCCTTCTGCTACTGAGCAAAATCCTCCACTTTGGCTAAATTATTTCCAGCCCATTTGTCTCATATGTTATACAGCAGGTAATGTGAATTTCTACCTCCAAAGTGCTTTTATGATTCTCAACTGAAAAGCAAAATACTACTGAAAATACTAAATAGATTAATATGTAAAATAGAATTTAAAAATGACTTTTAATATGTAGAAGGTGATAAAGAAAAGAAACTTCTTTCTTGACTGTCCATGATTTCTTTTTTATGTGTAACTAGATATGGAGTTTCAGCTTTTTGAATGTCAGAGAAGTAAAGCCAAGAGAAAAAAATCTTAAGGAGCAGGTCATAAGGAGTAAGCAATCTAAGGTCTCAGGAGCAGACTGGCAGAAACAAAAATAATACCAAATTTAGAAAGTATCTCAGGACTTAGAAACAATTCTGAAAATATCAAGTCTGACAAGATTCTAGGTTTTGATTATAAAACGTGTTTGGTGACCAGAACAGTTTTGACTCCTTGAATGTGATCGGTAAGAATTAAATACAACTATATGAATCTCTTCTAAAGCAAATCTTTCCTGTTTTACAGTTTTGTCCTCATTCACTTCTTAGCCCTGTTCACAACATAAGTAAAGCTTGCAGAAAGCAATAAACACTGTTTTACCAGAGTTTCTGGTTTTCAAAGACAATACGAGTACTTATTGGGCTAATACATTTCATGATGGTGACATGCAGCCAGGTGCAGCTGTTCACACTGGGGAGTGGTGATGCCATTGTGGCCACTTGGGAATCGACACTAGAAGTCACCCAGCCCAGCCCTTAGTGGATGACTGGAAGAGATCTTCATCACAGCCTCCTACTACTGAAAGCAGCCACATCATTCACCCCTACTAATTGTCACCTGTGAAAAAAGCTTGCCATTACCTCCTTTCAGGTAGTTGTAGAGAGTGATGAGGTCTGCCCTCAACCTCTTCATCTCTTTCTTACTAGTGTTGTATTCTAATCCCTTCTACAGCTTCATTGCTCCTACTCTGAAATTATTCCAGCTTCTTGTAGTGAAAAGCCCAAAAGCCAGCCCAGTGTGGTCTCATCAGTGCTGAGTACAGAGGGACAATCACTTCCCTAGTCCTTCTAATACAGAGAACACTTCAGGAAACAATCCTACATAATCCTGCTGAGGCTTACCGTAACGTTATATGAAGAAGACTGAATTGATCAAAAGCATGCAAAAATCAAAACTTGCTATTTACATTCAATATGTTCTGCAAGAATTTGTATTTCCCATTATAAATAGATCTCAAAAACCAGAAAACAAATAGTCTGCAGTTTTTTATTCCCTAGAAGAAAAATCTACCTCTGAGGTTCTCTTTTCTTTTTCTATGAACTCATACAACAGTGCAAAGCATAGTGTATTCAATTTTTAATATCCTCCTCCTTCTTCTTACCTCACCTATCTCCTATTCTCACAGACCTCCTACTCCCACACATCTGTTTTGTCAGCAGCTGCTTCAAGAGGAAAGAAAAGTGAATTGCAGGGAGCTCAACAAAACAAGCACATTTTGCACAAATTAGATTAAAATAAAGACAGTGAGATTCCAAAGTCTCTCTGGTTCCTCTTGAAAGAAAGGTGTTGAAGGCTGAGAGAGATAGAGTTCAATAAAGACATGTTCCAACTAGCTCTCAAGGATGTCTGACACAATTAGAGCCCATACCCTACAGCCCACACACTTCCCAGCTACCAGCTCGCAGTAGCCTGGGCACCAAATGTTCTGTAGTTGACCTTCATCTGTCCAGCAAGACTAATGCATTAGCTTTATTATGCATGCATTGACTACCTTATCCCACCTGTGATCTTGAATCCTGGATGCTTGCCTTGAACTTCCTCAAGATGCTTTACCCATTTGAACTTATTCAATATGATGTGCCTCCTGAATCATTTAAAACCCTCTTCTGGGACCCAAATTTTACTTGAATATTACAAAGACAGAAAAATGTGTCCATGAAATTTAGCAGCTATCAGCAAGACAGTAAAAAAAAAAAAAAGGACTGCAAAAAGAGAGGTAAGCAGGAAAGGAAAAGTGATATAATGAGAGGTCTATATCTTTTTTCTGACAGGGTTTATGCTCTGTAATTATAGGAGTATTCTCTCCTTCTCTCTTTCTCTCAGTCCCCTCTTCTTTGTCTCTCTCTCTCCGCCCTATCCCCTTTTTAATACTGCAGAGCTCATATTTCACATGAAAGAAATTAATTTAATTAAATAGCAACTTCTTTTAGCAGAAAATATACTCTAAAATACTGATGTCTTTAGACAAGTTTTTGGGGGGGGAACTGTTTATGAACTGTAATCCATCAAGCAATGCTTATAGGGTTTAGCACCACAGACCTGCATATAACAGCTCATCACAAAACAGCAAACACTACAAAGCACACTTTGAAGAGTGAATGAAACACAAAAACAAGCTGTAGCTTGCCAAGTCTGTGGCAGTGCATTTTAAGAAGCTGAAGTCAATCTATGTGAGGCTTTTCAGATGTTTGGGAAAATAGCTGCAATTTTTTTTACCCATTTCAAATTATTATGCTTCCTGTTATTTGCTCCTGCAGAACCCAGGGTCTGACATTTAAGGGAGATGGGGAGGTTTCTGTGTCTTCCTGTTAACTTCAGCTTAAAATTGAAAGTTTAGCTACTGCTTTTTTTAAGGAAAATGGAATACATTAACTCTTCAAGCTGAGATTTGAAAGTGCCAAATACAGACTTTCTGTTGTTGTTTTGAGGAAATCCCTGCTAAAAATAATATTTTTGGAGGAGTCACCACAAAGCACTTATATCCCTAGTACTTTACTTACATCACATCAAGATGATGAACAGATGTGTCTACAAACGTGTATCCATGGGGAAAAAAAAAAGAAAAAAAAAAAAAAGATGTACCATGTTTAGCTTATTTTATCATATTTCTACGTTTGCTCCAGCTATTTTTGTGAATCGCTTAGAACAACTAATTATCAGGAGCCTTCAGAAAAAGTTATCTGTGGTAAAGACTAGTGATCTGAAAAGCAGCTTAGAACTTGGCGAGACCAAGGTCAGAATGTCCACCTGCCTACTGTGCCACAACAGTTTGCCTAGATTATGTGCTGAACTGTGCACCTTGCTTTGCTGCAAGTTAAGGTCATGAACTGCAACTGCAACAGCAACTGTCAGCATGCTGATCCCTGACTGATATCAAATCTTAAGCTTGTTTCTTTGTTAGTATTTTGCATATATTGGACAAAGAGTGTATTCCTTGTATTTCCAGCTAAAATTAGAAATCCCAATCCTGTTACACATATGACAGTGCTAACATTCAGCATACTATTCTGTTTCTGTTCTTACATAATTGATGTTGAAAGTCTTAAATTAAAGTACTGAGTTAAAACTTTTCTCTCTGGAAAGCAGTGGTGCAACTGAAATATTTGAAAAAGTCACACTGAATTTATAAGATCTCTTTGGGGAATTTCTAAGTGAGAATGTTTTAATGTTATTTCTGTTTTTCTTTGGGATGAGAACTTTTTTTTTTTTTTTGTATTTCAAGATATTGAAATAATGCTTTTTGCTGGAATTCAAAAACTAAAATAAAATATTTTTATTCTAGTTCCATAAAATTCAATGAAAAGTAAATTGAAAGCTATTCATCAAAAATATTTACTAAAATATTTTTTCTATTAAGTATAGATTATGTAGATATCTGCACAGCTCTAAATTCTAATACAGAACACACTGCTTTGATACAAGAGGATTACAAATGCACTTTTCAATATGTGTGTGAAATATATTCTAATTCATACTGACTTTTGTGATAACGTGAAGCAATTTAAACTAAGATTGATAATGGTGGGAGTTGTACAAATGCATAAGAGAGAAGTCTTGAAACTAGTTACTGAAGTTTTAACCAGCTCAGACAAAGAAAATATTAATCCAATTTTACAGGGGGAAATCAGCATACTGGTTTAAATGACTTGACTTGAATGGTAATAATTCAGCTCTTCAGTGGCAAATGCAACATAGTGTTGGTCCACAGAAAGTCTTCTAGCAATTTTCAGGAGCTTTGTGAAACTCGGCATTTAATTTCAATGTCTTTGACAAAATAAAAGAAAATAACCAGCATAAGTACAAGGAAAGGAAATACGCTTCAAGTATTTTGAGATGCTAGAGGGAAGGAATGCCATCCAGAGGGACTTGGACAGGCTTGAGAGATGGACCCATGCCAGTCTCATGAAGTTCAGCAAGGCCAAGTGCAAGGTCCTATACCCGGGCCTGGGCAGTCCTAAGAACAGATACAGGTTGGGCATTGAATGGCTTGAGAGCAGCCCTGAGGAGAAGGGTTTGGGAGTGTCAGTTGATGAAAGATTCAACATAAGTTGGCAGTGTTTGCTTACAGCCCAGAAGGCGAACCATATCCTGAGTTGTATCGAGAGAAGTGCGACCAGCGGGTCAAAGGAGGTGATTCTGCTCCTCTATTTTGCTCTTGTGAGATCCCAGCTGGATATTTTGTTCAGTTCTGGAGCCCCCAGTGCAAGAAGGACATGGAGCTGTTGGAGCAGGTCCAAAGGAGGGCCACAAAGATGATCAGAGGGCTGGAGCACCTCCCTTGCCAGGACAGGCTGAGTCATAACGGCCTCCAGTACCTGAAGAAAGCCTACAGGAAAGCTGGGGAGGGACAGTTTATAATGACAGGTAATGAAAGGATGAGGGAAAATAGTTTCAGACTGGAAGAGGGTAGACTTAGACTAGTTATCAGAAAGCAATTATTTACTGTGTGAGTGTGAGACTCTGGAACAGGTTTCTCAGAGAGGTTGTGGATGCTCCCTCCCTGTAAGCATTCAAGGCTGGGCTGGATGAAGCTGTGAGCAACTTGGTCTAGCAGGAGGTGTCCCTGTCTATAACAGGGGGTTGGAACTAGGTGATCTTAAAGGTCCCTTCCAACCCAAATCATTCTATGATTCTATGATTTCTCAGTTATCAGAGAAATGGGGGAACAAATCCCCAAAAAAGCTGATGTAAAGATGGGGGGATGTGCTATAAAAGGCTGAAAAGTGCATTATTAATGCCAAAAGTTTTCAGCATCCTTTTTCTCAAATAGAGATTTAGAAATAATATAAGTAAAAACAGAAACAATAAAAAAAAGTGACTCGTGTTTGGGTGCCTTTTTTTTCACAGGGAAATCTGTTAGTAATCTGCATAGCTGGTTCTATATAAAAGAACAGAATTCATGTTGAAAACTAGCTGAAGAGCATGCACAGTAGTTTCAAAGACAACCACACAAAACTGCAGTAGGACTAAGCAAATAAAGCTCATGGCATACCTCTGAAGTGTGGAAGGGCTCAGCACTCTGTTGAGCTGTCTACCATTCCCACAGCACTGAGATCCTTCAAAGATGCAAACTCCAGGCATATTCATAGGCCTCAGAGATTTCAGCAAAGAGGATAACAATCCAAAGTATTTAGCTATCATTTTCATTTCTGCCCAAGAGAGAACAAAGGAGGCTGGTCACAAAGAAGTAGGACAGGCACAAGGGACTTGTTGCATTATTGTTCATTATTGTTCAGTATTGTTCAAGCAACCATAAAGAAGTCTGTCTCTGTCCATCTTAAAGACTTTCTTGTCATAGTATCTAGAATTCGTACTGCAAAATGTTCAAGTACAGTAAGGAGTAGAGTGCATACAAAGTCATTTCTGGATGTCCCAAACCCCAGAAGATCTTTTATTTGCTTGTTTTTGCATAGCACAATGCAAGCTAGTTTATTTTTGTAACCAATAACCAATAGCAGACACTCTAGAATTCTACTGCCTGAACATTCATGAACATTTACAGGCAGAAATTGTAAACTGTTTTGCTTTTGTCACCAATTAAAGCACCGTTCCACTGATCAAATTAGCAGTTATGTATACCACGGTTAATGTTGTCCAATTACAGATATATCATTTTTAAAAGTTCCTTCAAACTCTTAAAATTTTAAATTGGATATAAACTACATTTGTTCTCCCTCCAAGGCACCTTTACCCTGCTGGAATGATTGAAGTTGATTTGGCATTAATGAAAATCAGTCCCCCCAAAACTCATTATAATATTTGGATTGAAGACTTTTCAGCCAGGCCAGTTTGCTGCAGAATATAGTGATGGAAGAAAAGGTAACCCGCCATTAAATCCTCTCAAGCTTTCATGATAAGAAATCAGAACTAAGTTAAGAAGAGCCAAACTTTTACTGACTCTGTGCCAGCCATTTCTTCCTCCAAAGAAACCCTTGAAATGTTTGATACAAAACAGGGAGAGAAAACTCCCATTCACATAACAGAGCCTCTCTTTTCCATGTACATCTATCCTTTTCACTGGTTTGCAGTTTACGTCCAGAACGTGCATATTTTTCTGTTTGATTTAGTAACTGTAGACTAACATGTTCTGGATGCCAAAAAAATTTCACACATGCTGCTCACTAACCAGAGTCTATATTAATTTCTTGGTTAAAAGAAAATCTAAACTATTTAACACGTAAAACTCTTTTTCTTCTTTTTTCCTCTTACACCTTGTGTATAAGAGGAAAAAGTTAATTGATGAGCCTCAGCAGAGTTTGCATTTTCCATACACCACACTCATCTGTATTCTTTCTACATTCTTCCGCATGAAAATTAGAGTGAACAGGATGTCGTATTTATTAATAGGCAAATAGTTGTGAGCACTGCTCTTTCGTCTGTATTTACATAAGCCAGACCATTCAGTTTGGCAAATACCCCAAATCTACTTTCATATGTCAACAGCCCTATTTGTATGCATATACCTTATGTTCTGTGCCACCTGTTTCAAATGACTTTGTTTATACAAGAATAATAAATAATTTATGTTTTGTTTTTTATTTCTATTAAGTACTATTAATGGCTTAAGTTATTCTTTTGAACAAAGGAATAAGGAATTACCTGAGCTTTTGAATATGTATACCTCCTTCTCTCCCTTAGTGTAGATCTTTCAGCGTATTGAAAAATGAGTGACAGCATTGCCACCAAGAAAAGTGAAGATGTATTATTTGATCTTTTAGAAAAACATGGTGCTCGACCCTCTTTATCAGGTGTGGATTGGGCACGACAGAACTGGTATAACTTGCAGAGTGTTTCAGACCCTATTAGTGTTTTACAAAATGAGGCTCGTACACGAGCTGGAAAAGGAAAGTTGTTTATTTGTGCAGTACTTGGGGCTGCTTTAAAAGCTGCCGTAGAGTTCAGAGATGAAAAGCGTTCGGCAGAAACCCAAACTATACAAGCACTACAGGAATTAGTTAAAGTAACACAAGAATTGGTAAAAACTCTGCAGAATCAAATAGTGGCAGGAAAATAACTTCACTGTCTGTGATGTGTTTGACGGGGTATTCAAAGGCTCTGAGGGGGTGGAAAAACAACTGCAGGCCTTAATTGCCCGGTGGGCAGGAACAGATCCGCGGCTGAAGCCGTACAATGAGACCTCCTGGACTATAGTTAGCCCTACGAACACAGAAGCTTTCTCTATTCGATCGGGCTATTGTGGTTACACTAAGAATGAAATGAGGGACATATCTGGGATTGGGGCCAACATAACCTGCTTGTCGAAGGGTGGGTCCTGTGTTGGGGGCGGGGGAGGAAATCTCTATCATCAGTCGTGTAAGTGTACGGCAATCTGGGACTTTTATGGATATGGGTTCTCTTCCAAAAGAGGTACCAATGAGATGCTATGGAATAACAAAACGGCCAAGGCGTTGCCCCCTGGGATTTTCTTGATTTGTGGGGATAGGGCTTGGCAAGGCGTTCCGCGTAATGCTTTGGGGGGACCTTGCTACCTAGGACAGTTAACAATGCTCTCCCTCAATTTTACAACATGGTTGCATTATGGTCCGAACATTACGGGACAACGTATCAAACGCTCGAGCCCGGTCCCGGAGGACTGTAACGACGAGGTGGAATTGTGGAGCACTACAGCTAGGATATTCGCTTCTGTCCTTGCCCCTGGCGTTGCTGCAGCCCAAGCTTTGAAGCAGATTGAGCGCCTAGCGTGTTGGTCAGTTAAGCAGGCGAATTTGACGACATTAGTACTGAATGCAATGTTAGAGGATACAGACAGCATTCGACATGCGTTATTACAAAACAGGGCAGCCATCGATTTTTTGCTCCTGGCTCAGGGACATGGGTGTGAAGACCTGGAAGGAATGTGCTGCTTTAATCTTAGCGACCACAGTGTATCAATTCATAAGGCGCTCAAGGCCTTGAAAGACCATACTGAGAAGATCCAAACGGACGATGATCCCTTTGGGGATTGGCTAAGAGGCATATTCGGTGACTTTGGAGGATGGATTGCAAAAGGTATTAGGGTGATAGCTTTAGCATTGCTTATAGTAATTTGCATTGTAGTTATTACGCCATGTATAATCATATGCTTTCAGAATTGCTTATCGAGAGTAATGTACCAGCTCATGGATCAACGCATACAGTATCATCGGGTAAAGGACCAGTTATAGGGTTCGCGTACGCGTTGTGACGGGAGATGTGAGCATAGGGAGGGGGAGATGTAGTAGGCGTGGCGAGGAAACGGGATGTAACGGGGTCAGGCTCCCTATGCTCTATGTGTGTTCTGTGTGTGCCAAGCATCACTCGCTGATAGGAGGAAGCACGCTGTAGGTATGTGGGGAATGTGTATTTAAACGCCCACCAAGTAGCAATAAACGCCATTTGCTTCACGCATTCCTGGGGTCCGTGTAAGCATTTGGCCCCGACCTGGTTAGGGTCGGTCTCGCTGAGTAGCGGCGCCTGCAGTCGACAGAGGATGAATAACATAAGAAGGCAACAAGGAAGAATGTTAAGATTCATTCTTCATGGTTCCCCTTCCTCACTTTTAAAAGATGTAATTTGTATAAGAAGAGGTCTGAAGTATTGCTCCACAGAGTGCCAGTGAAAAAGTGGCTGTTTCTTAATACCTAAGCCTAACCAGAAGCTTTGAACAGGAATATGTAAGTAGAAAGTTGGATTAAAATGTTGGGTTTTTTTTCCTGCTACTTCCAGCATAATTGATTTCATTGTGCCTTTTTACAAGGATTTTTAACAAAACTATTCTCAAAGTGGTTGGAGGTTTATACTGGCTGGAAACAATGGAGTTTAGAAAAAGTCAATAGTAAAAGTTTTTCTCTAAAACATTAAATAAATGATATTTTGAGCTGTTACAATAACAGACCATATTCCTTAGCTTTTTATAGTAGAAAAAAAAAAATCCATATGAACTTTTTGAAGATGGTTAACCATCTGTATCATTTGAGACAGTCCAAAAACCTCAAACAAGTTGTAATTCTCATTTATAGCTTGAATTACTTCCAACAATTAGACTTTTTTTTTTTTTTTGTCTGAGAGAGCAAGGATTCCTCAAGTAATAATAATACTTTCTTTTCAGAGGTACTTCTGCATAAAGGATACTTATCCAGCTCCCTCTATCCGAAGTACAGAAGAATGTGTTCATGGTGACAAAGATGAATGTGATAAAACAGGATTATATTGCTTCTGTAGAAACATTAACATCTGGATCATTCTTTCTCTGCTCATGTTACGATTATGCTCCAAACTGAAACTACCACAATAGGCAAAATAAAAAAGATTCATCAGTTCCTTATTGGACCATGTTTTACACTGACTTTCCCCAAGATGCAGTGCCAGACTGAAGCTTAACAGACCTCTCCAGTGTTAGATGCATACACACAGGCAGAAGAGAACATCTGTCAAGAATTTATTTCAGTTTTCTCTGCAGTATATGTGATGGGAAGCTCTCAAATACGAGGGCCATTCACTTTCCAAGCAGTGACAGGAGAGTATTGCAAGCATTCCTGAGACGGTGCCTACAGTAAGACCGATCAAGATGTGCCAAACTATAGATCTGGCTAATTCTCATGACTCAGTTCACCTATCGTCCTATTCAGCCACTCCAGCATATGTATGATCATTTCCTGTATGTTATCTTTGGCTGCATATGAAGGACAATTTATGGGTTTATTTCTGCACAAGCAGGAACAATTGTAATGAGTGTTTAAAACTTTCTTACGGCTTGTTCGCAACTTTCTTCCACAGCAGGAACAGCCTGGGGTAATCTCTGCTGTAGGCTGTCCCTGATTTTCCACTAAGTGGTATCTCAGCATATTGAAAGAGGCTGCCAGAGGCCTGGACAATGCAAGGATCCCTGCAGGGGGGTACTGCTTGAAGTCCTCCTTGCAAGCTCCAATTCCCAACTGACTAGTTTCTCTGCTGCAAAGGTGGCCTTGTGTTGGGCCACAGCCTCACCTTAGTCCATCATATCAAACCATTTGATTTATGCAGAGGCAATGAATGAAGGACTAGTTGCATGGGACAAGGACACAGGCGATACCCAGTTATACCACAGCTGCAACCATCAATTATCGAATTTGAATTTGATCCCTATATCACAGTTACAAATTCTGCTCCCCCCTGCCATAAACTTGTGGTTTATTCCAAAAGCTGCTTTTCTTTGCCTCTTGTAACAATATTTACCATGGATTCCTAAGAAGAAACAGTAAGTCCTTCCTTAAGGAAGCTTCAACAGATAAGTGAACTTTTTTATGACACGTAGTGCAATTAGAACAATAATAATGGAATGAATGGAGAATGAGGTTTCGTACTCCTCATTCCTTCTGTCTACTATCCATCTGCTTATGCTGTAAAATTTCCCATTTTCCCTCTCATAATCCTCAGGAAATCTATTACAAAGAATGTGAACACCCAGAAACCAGGTGAGTTTACTATGATAACCATTATAAAGAAAAACAGGAGCAAATTGATAAGTAGACCTACTTTCTAAACAAGCAGAAATAAAGCTGAGTGAGAATGAAACACAAAAGCAGCTGTGCAGTGTACAGGAGCTGTACACACACGAATCTGTGACAAGTAATCTAAACCTAAGCCACCTCCCTTGGAATTACTTTACAAGTAATGAAGAGAACTGGACAGTTCCAAAATATCATAAATCTTGGCTGTTTCAGGCCTTTTTTTAGCATGTGATGATCACCACTGCATGAGTATGGTTCCATCAATTCTTATTCCACTGGTTCTATCTATACAGTAGGCGACTACATGCAGCCACCTGAGATTCAGCCAAATAAACAAAATTATTTGAAGCTAGTAATGGGGCTAATTTCACTGTGAGAGAGATATTATTTATATATACATAAAATATGGATTTCAGAGAGAGATTATTCCAATAACTACACCTATTTCTAATCTGGAGAATGATGAACGTGAGCTTAAGGGCGAACCTTTTCACTATGCCACTGATCAAACACATGCAGGTTCTCCATTCTAATGACAATTAATGCCATAGCTTCTCTTCTGCCAGGCTTCTTTCGTACAAGTCTGCTAGTTTATTAGAATAAGGGCTTTAGTCACTGCCACTGGGAAGCTGTTACTTTAAACAGAGACTTGCTCCCTCCAGTATAACATTTGTCACAGTAGTGCCAAGTAATTTTTAAAGTGAAAACTGATTTTCCTAATTCTGATCATCAGATTGATTATTTTCACTTACATTATTGATTTTCACATTTTTTTAATAGAAAAATAGACTCCATTCTCAATTATTCTTCAAAAGGTCACTCATAATTCTTACCTGTCCTTTGAATTATATTTCATAATTTATTAATGCTGAAAATTGCTTCTTTTTTTTTTTTTTTTGAACTTCAGACTGATGATCTAAACAAATTCATTCAGCTTTCTTTTACACAAGGCGCTGTCTTTCTAACACCCATATCAAAGGAGAAAACAGTACTCTCTAAAGAGCAATGCAAGAGCAGTCATTGGTTTGAAGTATTTCACATGGTCAGGCTGCTACAAGTTTAACAGTAAAACTTTCTAAGCCGTTGTAAGTCTAAAACATGAGGTAGTACCCTATTAAGAGGGTCTTCTGAAGCTTTTTCTTCAGAACCTTGTGCTAATCATTTTATTATTTGAGCCCATAGAGTTTCCTGCTTTATTGACATTATTAAACTTAGTTTTTTAGTTGAAATTTTCTCTCATGCTTCATTCACTCTTGCTGGCATCTAAATCCAATATATTGTAGTGCAGTATATTCTACTGCATAAAAAGGTTGGTCCAACAACCATCGTACCAGTGGTCAGTATGCCCTGCACAGTGCAATTCCAGCCTAGTCAAAGGATTTTCTATTTATGGCTATGAATTCTGGCAGTCAGACTCTCCCACCCTTCATAAGATTCCGTCTTCTTAGCTGAAAAGTTGTAGAGTTACTGAAAAGCATCTCAGGTTTGCAGATAAGGAAAAAAAGTATTCATTTCTGATTGGGCCAGCACCTGACACAGGTAATCATTTATAGTAGGAGGGCGAAAAGGAAAATGTATACTATGACCCATCTGCTGCCAGAAGCCCCACATTGAGCTAGCACTGAGCTAGGAGTGATGGTACTATACTATTACTGTTTTCTCAGCTCACCTGTGAAATTTCCAGGAAATTTCTGTTCCGATATTTTTTAGACAATAATAACATTAGAAGAAATTAGAAGAGAACAACTTATTTTATGCAACTTCAGACCACACTGTTGTGCTGTTTCAAATATTACTGAACATTAGTTCCTTGTCTTATTATGCAAAAGAAAACAAGGAAAAAAAAGCTAATATCTGACATAGGGGGAAGACAGAAGATTATAAAGTGCTAATCTGAGAACAACTGCACATCAGATTGCACGCAGTTAGAAACATTGAGTCTTAGAGACTCTTAGCAAAATAAAATGCCTTCTCTCAATTAAACTGCTTTGCTGCAGCAAAGCCAAGAGCACTGATTTCTTATAGAGAGAAAAAAAAGAAAAAAAAAAAGAAGGAAAAAAATGACTCTGAACCAGTAGTAATTCTTCAGTGTCCCTGGTAGAAACTAGGTTCTACTCCAGTTAATTTCACACACGCAAGGCACAATGCAGCTGAAGGACTGTCTTTTACTACACCTACTCTGACATTTTCTACACTGTATTTTCTGTTCTTTAAGCGCTCATAAAGAAACCAGCCTATCCATGGACTCGGATATTGATCTAGTCTCAGTGGTGCTGAGACATCAATTTACTAATCAGTGTGTGCTATGCTTTATATTACCTTTCATTTCTCCCTCTATGCAGCAAAAATAGTTCAAGGATTTCAGAAGCAGTACAGCAGGTGATGTTATTATGTATGGTGACAGAATGAATCGCTCCCTGTGAGGTGTTTAATAGCAATCATTTTCCCAAGAATTTCATTACAAGTAAGTTTTTCCTTTTCAGCAAGATTTTCAAAGTGGGGATATATTGAGTGCAGAGGAATGAGGGCCCAGTCAAAACTCCTGACCTCTGAGGACAGGAGAGACTTACAGAAATCTTGGAGACTTCATCCACTTTTCTAAATTAGCACAACATTTTGGATGGGCATCCCTCTGCTCACCTGGCCTTCAGGTGGCATTCCTCCAAGATCAGTGCAGCACTCTCTCAGATCAGTTGTATCAGGTTACTATTTGGGTTTCTGCACTGGGACCATGGCAGGAAGAAAGATAAAGATGGGAGCCAGGCAGCAAGAGGAAGGTGAAAGCAAGTGAGACTTTGTAGGTACAAGCTGCAGCCAAGATCTCCAACCATGCTGCCATGATTTTGAGGAAACCACCATGTCTCAGGTTTACCTTCTCCCTTTGCAACTCAGTAGCTCCTATGGAGCTTAACTGCCTGAGTTCCCCCAGTTCTCAAAACAAAAGCAAAGTCATTTTGAGTTAGCTCAAGGTCCTTTTTCTTCTACATCCTCTTTTCTCAGTCATAATTTGAAGCCCATACTGGCTGAAATTACCTAGATATAAAAAGACATCTTCTAAAAGAAGTAGTAACATAATAATTTCAAAATTGAAACTCAGACTGTTTTTCTTCCTCCTTTTTCTGTTGCCTGCTATCACCAAGACCATTCAAAGACCAAAAACCATTTCAGTAACTCAGTAGTGAAATTCTGTGAATAAGTTAATGCCCCAAATTGTCAGCTGGCTTGTACTTACTGGTTTCTATTTCTCCTGAGGAATAATAAAGAGAGAAAGTGTAGATGAGGCACATAGTATTTAAGAGATAGGAGGCCTTCCTTTGAGCAGGAAAGAAGAAATGCTGTGTCTCTGGGTATGTGACAAATAAAGGAATAAAATAAAGCCAAAATTTCTATTTCCGAGTCATTGGCAGGAGCTTAGTCAAGAAAGAGTAAATTTGTTTACCTCAGTAATAAATCTCATTGGACCATGTGTTGAAGAAGCCTGTCAAAACCTAATGTGTAACCGTTAAAGGCTGCCTGCATCTTGCTGCAAGCTGGCATAGATTTTCTTTAAGGATACAATTGTCTTCATTACCTGTACCTTGGAACATCAATGTAGTGATGCTTGAGAAAATACAGTCAGATACAGGCAACAGGCAGTCATCTGAGACAATAACAGAAAGAACAAAATAGAAAAAAGGAAGAAAATACTTATCACAGCACCATCCTTTGCATATGGAGGATAATAGACAGTTATCGTCATTCTAGGCATTCAAGGAGAGGACAAGATAGGGAAGAAGCAGCCAACGCTATTCAGAATTTCAGCAGCATCGTAAAAACAGCTCAGCTTGATAAGTAATTTGTTTGTTAGTTTCATATGCTAATTTAGTAAGTGAATGACAAAGGATCATATCTTGAAGAAGCATAAACCAATTCCAAATATTCATTCAGTTCAACAGCGAAGGGGCCAGCATAATCCAAATAGTAGCCAAACAACTGAACACAGATTTACCAGACAAATCCTTAATAAAAACAAATGGGAGGATCAGTTAACAACAGGAGAAAAAAAAAAAAAAGAGAGAGGGAGAGAAATGTGAGAGGTAGAGAGAGATTGTCTGTCACTATGAATTTGCAGACAGCATTCAGCTGGCATCTGTTATCTTTTTTATTTAGTAAGAGACCCAGAGACGAGGGACCAATCAAGTTATAAGGTAAATGTAACCTAGGTCATCTCCACACTGGATTATCAAGTCTAACTATCCACCTAACACTACTAAACCATGTCCATAGGTATCACATCCATACATTTTTTAACTACATCTGGGAGGTAATTCCACTTTCCTGGGCAACCACTTCCAATGCCTCACAATCATTTTCTGTGAAGAAATTATTCCTAATGTCCAAACTGAACCTCCTCCGGCACAACTTGGGGTATTTCCTTGTGTTCTACCACTTGTCATCTGAGTAAAGAGACTGACACCCGCCTCACTGCAACCTCCTTTCTGGTTCATCTGGAGAGCAGTAAGGTTTCACCTCAGTCTTCTCCAGACTAAATAACCCCAGTTTCCTCAGCCATTTCTCCCACATGCTTTCTAGTCCCTTAATCAGCTTCTTTGCTTTCTCTAAATGTGTTCCAGCAACTCAATATCCCTCTTTAGTCCAGAAGTGAATACAGAATTCAAGATGTTGTCATATACCTCCTGTATACAAAGGGACAATCCTTCCTTAGTCCAGCTGGCTACACTATTTCTGGTGCAGGCCAGGATGCCATTGTCCTTCTTAGACACCTGGGCACACTGATGGCTTATGTTCACCTGGCTGAGAACCAGAACCCCCAGGTCCTCTTCTGCCAGGCAACTTTCCAGCCACTCTTCTACCAGCCTACACAAGTGCATGGGGTGGGTATGACCCATGAGCAAAAATCTGTGTTTAGCCTTATTAAGTGGTGTATACTTGTGTGACCCATTGATCTAAGCTACCCATATTCCTCTGCAGAGCCTTCCTACCCTAGATTGGATCAACACACCCACCCAATGTGGTGTCATCTGCAAACTTACTGAAGGTGCACTCAGTCCCCTCATCAATATAACTAATAAAGATATTAAACAAAGCAGAACCCAGTGCTGAGCTCTAAGAAACACCTCTTGTGACCAAGCACCAACCAGATTTTAATCCATTCAGAACGACCCTTTAAACCCAGATATCCAGCCAGCTTTTTTTAAAAATCTATCTAACAGTTTTGGGCTTTCTTAAAATTTCTGCATCAGCCTTGTTACCTCCCTTTGATGACTGGTATTAAAAACACATATTAAGGTTTAAAAATAAATTAAAAAAGAAAGAAAAGTTAATGCATAAGCAAATAAATAAATAAAACAGGTAATGTAAGTAGGCCAGGTTAAACAGTTGTGATGACTTGCACATAGAAGGATAGGATTTATCTATCATTTGCTTATCAGCTAACTCCAGTATTATTCAACTGCATTCCGAAATCTTTAAAGGTCAGAGGAAAGCAATAAAAATACAGCAAAAGACAACCAGCATCCACACCAAAGATTTCTGACTAAGCTGTCAGGCACAGCAGATGCTTTTCACAGCCTTTTGCTTTTTATTTCTCTGCTATACACACACACACAAAAGAATACTCAGTTGGCACTGTTGAAGCCAAGAGCAATAAGATTCAGGAGAGGGTCCCCATGTTTAGCATGCTGTTCTTTATCTATGAAACACTCAGAAACGATAGGTGTTTCCATTGACTTTGTAGAGAAACTTTGAAAGGAAATTTCTTCTCCCACTCCTTTTTCTTCCACCTCTATTGAAACAGTATGTAAAAAGTTGAGCTCATCTTGCTGTTTCACACAAGACACAGGTGCAGCAGCTTGTACTGGAAAAATATAAAGAAGATAAAGAAGGTGTGTGCAAGTCTACTTTAAGGAAAATAATGAAAACAGCCAACCAAAAAAAAAAAAAAGAAAGAAAGAAAAAGACTTTTATGATAAGCAATGAAAAACAAATAAAGAAGAAAAAATACCCTCTTTTTCAGAATCATCTTGTTTTGGATTCATTCTACCTACATCTCTGATCTCTGCTTTAGTGGATCAGAGGTGTATCAAGTATTGTGAATTAGTATCATGTACCAGATGATCATCTGCAATGTTAAAAGGCCCTTTTTTAGATCTACCCTTTAAACATAAACCATTCAGAAATAGCATATTATTTAATAACATACTAATTCCTGTATTTGTTATGAAAAAAATGAAATATCAACTAGAACTTTCCATAAGCAAATATTAAGAAGAAATATCTGAGGTGGCAATTAACCAATAAACTGCATTAATTTTCTACTTTTCTGCACATAAGATCATATCATGATATTTAATTACCACATATAAAAATAATTTCTGTTACAAAAATCATTCAACCTATATTATGTTTCATTGGATATTATGCTTCATCAATCCTCTTACACCATTTATTATTACTCTATAGCTCAAGATAAAAAAAATAGGCATACAACATCCTGACTGAATTCTTGTGCATTTGAAGCTATGTGCATACAATAATTCCCACCAAGAGCCACCTGTATGCTTCTTCATAGCCATGGATGTTGGGGGAGTTAACAAAGACTCCCCCTACCATAAGTGTTTTGCTAACATTTCTCTGAAAAGAAAGTTGTTTTTTTTTTTAAACATAGCTAATTACTTACTATTTTTGCACTTGTTTATAGTTTTCACTCTGCATCTGTTTCCTGCATTTATTTCACATGAATTTCCTATATTGTGTCAAAATTTCTTCATTTGTTATGTGGTCAATGTATTGATGATAAACCTGGTGATTAAATTGTTATTTCGTTTCTTTGTGGTGGACTTTTTAAGTTCTCATAGTTTCTCACTCATTTCTAGGATTCAATCATTATTCCAAATGCATTAATTCTCTCCCAGAGCTCACAGGGAGGCTAAATTGTGAGAAGTGTATGCTGAATTCATATCTGATTAGTTGCTACTGTTTTATACCAGCAGAATCACAACATAAGAGAAGAGATCACATTATGTTTTTAGGGGCAAACCCAGCACTAATTAATGAGTGTTTACCCTCAAAAGGTAATTGGTAATACTCACCTCCAATGGGACTTGGTGATGTATGCCACATATTTTCTGTTGCAGGAGAAAAGAGAGACATTCTCCACTAACATAATCAAATATTTGCAAAATACAATAATCAAGATACCTTTTTCCAAGCCTTGTAAAGCAAGATGCTAGTTTTGCACTTATCTCATTTTGCTATATAAGCAGAGGAACATTAAGTTTAAAACTAGATTATACACTTCAAATACAGTTACAACGTAATTTTAAAGAAGAAAGCTACAGTGCAAATTAGCACCTCCACAAAACAGGAGAAAGGACAAAGCTATTCTGCCTTCCAGCACAGGTGTGATGCCTCTCAAACTTTTATCTGTCCTGACAGTCTACATCCATCCACATAGGAATTACACATGCAGGCACAGAGCTTACGAATCTAACTGCCTTACAACTATATCCTGCTCAGTGATTACTGCATTGAATATAAGAGGCATTACAGTGTCATTCAAAGACATTGAAAAATGATGAAATAAGAGCCATTGCAGGAGAAAGATTTTCCATATCTCACTTCAATTCTGCAGGTTATTTTTTCTCTTTACTTGTTGCTGCCTGATGCCAGTGCACAGTTACATACAGTCATGGGTGACAAAAGATATCTCTTCTCCATATCTAGCCCCGGAAAGATATTAAAATAGATCGGCAGAAAGTTACAGGAATATATACCCTTAAATGTTTCTTGCATCCTCTGGACAGGATCACTTATTCTTGTAATTAAGACAAAAGAATAGAAGATGGAACCCTTCTCACAGTTTTGTTACACTGAAGGACTAAACAAAAGGAAAAAGAGATTTAATGAGCTAAAAGCTAGACAGTGACTTTGAGGGATATTTTTTTAACCATGTTTCTTTTTCTACCTTCAGTAACATTTCTTCCAAATTCATAGCTTTGAGTGTCATGGCTGGAGTTCAGTCTGACAGAAACCTTTGTTACTGCAGCCCTCCCACACTGAACTATTTCAATTTAGGGGGTGGAACAAGTGTAGAAAGCTGTCTCTTCTCACTCAGACACCTGTCTACATGGTGGCTAAATATTTCTACATCAAAAGCAGCTATAGTGTTCAACACACTGGTGAACAGTGTTTCTAAAGGGGAATGCCACCCCCTTCAGAGCCCCTGGAACCAGTGCAGCCTTCTCGTGGTTCAGGACTAAACTACTGTTTCACATCTCAGGTGTTTGTCTTCTCTAGCAGATATATCGCAATCTCTATATATTGGCCAAAGCAGATGATTTTTTCCTAGACAGCCTTGGGTGCAGTGCTGCTGCTCCCTCTTTCATAAAACAGAAATTGCACATTTACCATATTCAGTAACAAAATTTTAACTCAGCACCCTTTGGCAATGAGCTCTGCCATGGGACTTGACTTAGTCTGAAAAGCTAATTAAGGAGCTAGTGACTTTTTTTTTTTAACTCTACCTCCTCAGACACAAATCAGATTAACATGCACCTGTTATCTGTCTTTGAGGCAGGTCATCAGCCAGATTCATTTTCCAGAAAGTTTTATAATGTCTTGGCAGAACCATTCATAAAGCAAGCCCTTGCGCTGGAGACTCATTCATTAACAATAATTATGCAAACCAGTGTGCCACATAAGAGACTGAGATTATCAGGTGGATAGCCTGTAATGCAAGAGAGAGTTTGTTAATTTCTGAAAACTGATTAGCATTCTGCTTCTGGCTTAGAAAGCACAGTAGATTTACCAAGTCTTCCTTGCCTTAATTATTATTTTCCTTGTTTTTTTAACTCAAATAATCAAATTAGGCCTATAGAAGATTTTCAAAGGAGCCGATTTCTCTACCTTTCTGTAAATAATTCCAGCATGTGCTATTACTCAGTTTCTCTTTTTTTAATTTCTTGCATCCTATTGAATTGTATGATATTATCCACTGTATATAAGAACTAATCCAGCCAGATTCCTGAGACAGACACGCACTCCAGCTTTTTCTTTGTAATATGCAGCAGTTTCATAAGTACTTAGGTGTGTAAGCAGAGTCTTTATGCTGTTGTGTTTACACTGAAGGTTTTGGCTGGGGTTGGAGGGGGTGAGGGGCTGCAAGCAGCATTACCCTCTATAAGGAGACCCCAGCAGTGCCCCATGTCAGGTCAGAGCAGCTCCAGCTGCTGCAGAAGGGACCCACTGTGTGCGTTCTGTGAGAGCACATTGAGGAAAAGGGAAACTGCTGTGCAACAGCAGCTGGGAGAGAGGGGTGAGCCATGTGGATAGCAGCACAGCCACATGGCTATGCCTTGTCTGGATGAAGTAGTCATTACTATTAACTGGAACACATTGCCCAAGGAGGTTGTGGATGCTCCGTCGCTGGAGGCATTCAAGGTCAGGCTGGATGTGGCTCTGGGCAGCCTGGTCTGGTGGTTGGTGACCTTGCACATAGCAGGGAGGTTGAAACTGGATGATCACTGTGCTCCTTTTCACTCAGGCCATTCTATCATTCTTGGGCAGCCCTGAATTTTCCCCCTTCTACAACTAGGATCTCTCACAACAAAATTTCATAAAACAACTCAATCTTAAAAAACTTAAGGCTTTGGTACACATTGTCTATGAAAATTTCTGCCCAAACTCTTTTGAAATTGTGCCTTCACAGTCAAGGAAATGTCTCAAGGGTAACTAATGAGTGTACCCTGAGACCTTTAGCCTTGCATGTAATGAACCAGTTAAAAAAGAGTGAAAGGAGTGGGGAAGGATGCATTTCCAAAAGAAACATAGGATTCTGAATTGCAACAAAAAAAGTTTTTGTTTTTCTTCTCAGCAGAAATTTTCCTGATTCACTTTGAAAATAAGGAACTACTAATACGAATTATTTCAGAAAAGGAAAACATCCATCTGGTGAAAGATATTATTTAGTCCATCAAGAGATGAGCCTAACTTAGAAGTAAATGCTGTTGACAGTGGTTTCCTACAGATCTTCATAAGTTTATGCTGATAATACATTCTGTTGAAAATGGACTTTAATCTTGTTACTTTATATTACTTTATTCCACTTCCAAAATGCTACTGATTTCCCACCATTTCATAGATCAAGACATGGAAAAAAATTCCAATTTTGACTCAGATTAATACCAGAAAGGGAGAAATTCCCTTTCAAGTGATAGCAGTGGGAGAAAGAAATGGAATATGCTTGCAGAGAAGTTGACAGGTGTTTTTAACATCTGTATTTATGAAGTTTGCTTCTACCTGATCAAAGCTGCAGCAAGAGTGCCAAAAAGAATGCAAGCACTGCTATCAAATACAAAAGAATATATATATATATATATATTTCTGTAAGCAAAAGTTGAATTTAAATTGTAGATTTTTTTTCTCACTCAGGTGACAATGTAACTTGAATGAAGTAATGGATTTATGCCTGATTTGCTGCAAACTGAATTTGGTATTCTAGATTGGATTATTTTAGAAAAAGTGCTCTGGGTACAGAACCTAACATTTACTATATGTTCAAAAATATCAGGTTAAAGAAGTTATAGTGAAAGTATGATTTCTGAAGACAACAGGAAACGTAAATAAGCTACAAAGATCAGTTCTAAGAAATGAAATGATCAAAGAAGTAGCACAATGAATGCAGTGATGACAGCTTGCGCAGGATGATTTCTTCTCAATAATCAGTGCCATAGATTCTTCTGCTCCACCATGAAAGCTTTTGTTCAAGAACACACTTTTGCCAGGTGACTTTTGTCTTTTTACAGCATTAAGATTTCATTCATGTTCTTGTTTCAGAAGTGCTTGCTCAGCTGAGTCAGCTGCACAAAATTTTTTTTTCAATCCTCCCAGGACATTAAGGCTTACATTATCTATTTTAAAAACAGGATTCATTTTAATTCACTGTTGCATTCAAGGGATACATGTAATGCCATATTTTTGACAAACCTTATTTAAAAGCCTGAGTTTCATTTTACATGCTTTTGTTGAATGTAATGGCATTGTTCAGAAAAACTGTGTCAACACGAAGACAAGAAAAGGCTTTTTCCATCCGGTATAACAACAGAGCACAATAACTTGTACAAATGTTTACAGTTACGTGCTTGCAGGCTATTAGCACATCGCTTCTAATTTCACTCCTTGTGGATAGATTAGATAGATAATCTCAACAAAACGGATTTAAAAAAAAAAATAATGATTGGGCTTAACATATGTTCAGAAAGCAAGGAAAATAAGCACCTGCTATCTCATGCTTTTCTCTCATGTATCTGGCTCTGTATTCAGAGTAGGTGTTTGATATGGAGGTATATGTCAGTAGATTACAGTTGGGAATTGTTCACCTCCAGGAATCCTCCCTTCCAAAGACCCTGAAAGATAATGCATAGACAAATTACATAAGTAGATATATATATATATATATATATATATATATATATATATATATTAATGACCATAGATTACTTAGAAGCTTAGTACCAGTTGATTTTTCAGTGAGACTAAGGGGCATTTAAAACAGTCCATAGAATCCAATGTTACAGAAATACTTCTGGAAAAGTTGCTTGAGATTTCCATTAAAAGCACATTTTTAGTTAAGAATATATGACATAGTAGAAATTATGGTCAAGTTTTATTTAGGCTCCTTGCACTCACATTTCAAAAGTTTTGAGGAATTAAATTCAAATGAAAGATGAAACAAGGAGATGGTTTTGGGGACAGTGAAGGTGAAAAACAAGTAATGGTGCTACTAACTGTTTCCAATATTACAAGATGACTAGCTGCTTGCTAAAAGTATTACTACTAAGTATTAAATGATCAACAGTGGCTGTGCAATTACTGTTAAGTTTATGTCACTGTAACACTGTAGTGCCTCTGATTTTTATAAACATAGTCATTTTCCTATGGCTTTATCAAAATATCCCAGTAAGCACATATTGAAAAACAAACCAAATTTTGATGGTTATTGCCTTCTATTTCCTCAAGCAGCTGAATTAATATCTCATACAAGGAGCCCCATATACCCATGCTATTTCTTCCCTCCATAAAATCAAAAAGAAAATAAGTTTTTTGTTTTTGTTTTGTTTTTAAGAAGAAATCTGAAAATAACTGTTATCTCAGCAGGTCTGATTTATGATGATGTTTTCAAGTCCTGGGCTGTACCCTGAAAACTATGTTCATTCCTCATATCAGACTGCCTGTCTGATTGTGTTTGCTGAACTCAAATGCTGTAAAGCCACATCTGGAGAAATTAAGCACCATAAAAGGTGATTCTAAACAACTGAGTACTGTGTAGACCTCATGCCTAGACCCTCAGTAGAACTTTAGTTATAGCATTCAGCACACATCAAACTAAGATGAAAACACAGATTCAGAAAAAAAGTGAATGTTGAAAAAGTAAAGAGGAGATAGCAAAGAGAAAGAAAGAAATACAGCTGAGAGAAAAAGAAAAACAAAACAAAACAAAACAAAAATTGTCTGGGAAAATTCATTCAGTACTCCATTTTGTGCATCTTCCAACATGTACCTGTCAAGGCTCTGAACTGCTTTTAAAAGGGTATCATGAATTGGGTTTTCCATGGATAGGAGTCTTCAATTCTTCACCAACAATAGTCATACAGCATTCTGCTACAGTGAATTTCCCATCAACCCCTAAAGCACATAGTGTAGAGTCCTCAAATCTCACTCTTGTTTTCTGAATATTGAATGTCTTTTTAGTTACATGAAATGTTGCTGATTTTCCCACTTTATTTGCCTCAGAACTCAGTAGTCTTACTGTCACTTTTCCATTTCCAATAATTCTATAATTCCATTGTCTTATCTCCTTTTATTTTTAACTAAATTTACCTCAAATATTGGGTAAATAGGTTTTACAATTAAACAGTTGTTTTTTTTCTTCTGTAGACAAAGTTTATATAATATTCATAATGCATTACCTATTGCTCATGTCTAACTCAGAACTGTAATTAAATTATTTTCCCAAATTAACTTTGGTTATGTAGTAGCTAGAGTTCAAATTCTAATGTAATGTTAGATTAGTGGAACATCTCCTATGGGGATAGTTGTTAGAGAGGTAACAAAAGTACTTTAAAAGTACTTATAAATGTCATGAGGATAGGCATGCTCAGCTGGAGGCTCCACTTGGTTTTAAAGGATAAGTGTAGAAAGATGTTTTCCTCTAAACTTGTTTTCTATGCCATGTAATTTCTATGCTCCAGCATCACCGCATTACATCACATTACAGGACTCTCACAATATATGATGTTATTAGTACAACTTCTGTGCTTTTCTTTCAGAGTGATAAATTTAAAGGTTTCATGTGTTCATACTTCTATTTACTCTTATGACGAGGTGGATATTTTATCCACATTTGTGCAGTACTGAAAGACTCCAAGGGTATGAGAATTAATTTAGCTGCTGCACTGAAGATGTAAATTACACAGTACTTTTAGACTTGCTGCTGAACACCCAGGATCTGCACTGATAATGCTTTTCCAATCCATTCCAGATCATTCTGAGTAAAAGTAATAATAATTTCAAAAGGGAATATTTTACTTGTATAACTGTACTGAGTCTTTATGTATTGCCAGATGATTTTTGCATGTGGCCAAGTGCATTGTCTCCATGGCACTATTCATTCCTCCAGGTAGGAGATGCACAGCTCTTTATTGACTTGTGAATGTAAATTCACAGGAATACATATTAGCACATGGATCTATTATTGCAATCTGTGGAAAAGCTCCCTTTCAGTTGTGTAAAAGCAGAAATCTTATGATGCGGCTTGCCTCCTCCCTTGCAGTATTTTATGTTCCTACGTGCATGGAAAACTTCCAACAGCTATAAGTTAAGCAGTAGTACAAAATTCCTTTGGAAAGCACAAATCTGATATTTACACAACAAGGCAGCCAGACCCCAGAGGATTTTTAAGATTGCTACTGGATATGGGATGATAGAGACAAATATAGTTTTCTTAAGTTTAGGTCCAGAAGGTACCTACGAACTCCACTGTGTCAGATCTTCTGTGTAATGCAGCAGCATCAGTTCAGGTTTCAGTTGCACCTCTACATTTTAAGGCACAGAACTCTTAGGAGCACTACCTGAGTGACTTCCAGGTTCAGAAAAACTTTCAGGATGTGTAGATAAGTTGGTCTGAAAGTGACTCTCACTATGAGATCTGTACCCAGTGTTCAGACAAGCGGAGATTGAAAGTACATTACTGGAAACAAGATAAGGATGCAAAATTTCATCCATTATGTTCATCACCAACTATAGGAAGACTGTATCTTTGCAGAACATTTTGTGCTTATGAACTGAATAACATAGCTCAGAAAGTCTGGTGTTAGCATTGTTTGCTTTTCAACAGCTAGCTGCCTAATTTTCTCTTCTAACACTTAACAAAAAATATTGACAACAAAGAAATAGGGTGTTAAAAGCAATAGGCAAAGTTTTGCTAAAAGGCCCAAATACATTGGCACCTTTCTGTTCATGATGTCTTTTGAAAAACAGTGAAACATTAGTTCAAGCTACTCAGAAACCATGCACGGGGATGCTGTATAATAAAACTCTCTTTTGTATCATCTATTACACTTTTTTCCTATTACTGAGAAAGATTCAGACATGGCCTCCTATGGCTATTGAAAAGTGATGAAATGCCTGTAGCTAAAAGCAGAGGATATTACCATTGTTTCGACCATCAAAGACAAAGAAACATTATTTTGCAATATATTGCCTCATGTACACCATGCTAGACACAAAGAACTATCCTGTTTGTATAAACCTATCATTACCTGTTTGAGAAAGAGCCAGTCTTCAAAGAAAATGAAAAAAATAATCAACTGCAAGAAGCATTCACTTATTTTCTCTGATATCTATTACGTCATTTTGCACCACTTCTAACAGACAAAAAATGCTGAGGTAACAGCAAGCTGGGACACTCTATTGCCTAGAGCGTTACAACAACACATGTAGAGTGGCAAACCTCAATTCCAATTTCTCACATGCATTTAGTTTCATTCCTTGATGCCACTTGTATGACAGGAATTTACTTTGCACTTAAAACAGGCAATTCATTGCTAAAGTTGCTTCACATATTAGAAATCTCTGAGCTCATTGTCCATGACAGCCTGACAGCATCAATAAGATGCATTTCTTTTTCTCCATGTTCATAACTTCTGACTGGGAGTTCAAACTGAAGTGGTTTCTTGTGGTTTCCCACAGGTGCGAAGTTCTTTCCTTCTGAACTTTTTATTATCATTATTCTGTGGCCATACTGCCTTAGCTTTTACAGAGTTTTGATGCTACCAAGGAGTTTTCATTCCAAAGACATAAGGACGTTTCAGTGGTTCCACTGTTTTATATCTGTAAAGGGACTTACAACATCTTCCAGTTTGTGTAGTTCTAAACTTTTTGTTTGGGCTTTTTAGTTATCACATCTCTTCTCAGTGCCTCTTACAGCCAGGTGGAAAAACAAGCTCATATATTTAAAGAGAAGACAAGCCATGTAAAATTTAAGGCCAAATGAAATTTTGTATTACCTACCATTGGTGGAACATACTGTATCTTTCTGGCACAATCAAGAGCTTTAATCCCTGTGATCTTTTACACAAAGGAGCAAAACCAATATATCTTAGAGAAAATTATTATTGCAACAATTAAAGTACACTAAATGGCATGAGATTTTACTACACAGGTCTCTCTTGATACACGTTCATGTTATTTGTTTTCCAAACTAACAGAAAGATATGGACTGAGCCTCCAAGCATCTTTAAAATAAAGTTGACGAGAACTAATGACTATCTATATCTTATTAAATTATTTCTTACATTTATTTGAGAAGCATGCTTGCACCTTTTGAAATGCTTTCATGAGGATTTGCATGCACAGCTAAATGAAATTTATTCCAAATTCCAACTATGTCATGTCACATTTTCTCCATGATTGTTTGCCTTCATATGCATTGTGGAAGTATATACACCTATAAAATTTTACAATTCTTCTGTCACATTATAGAATGGATAAAAAAAACCTCAGCCTCAGATCTTAGTCTGATCTCATATGCAAGTTAATATTCTTCTGCCCAGTGTTCTGTCTTCACAGCTTTACATTTTATTTATTTAAAACTTAACTTTCAGAAGAAAACCTATCTACAGTTTAAAAAAAAAAAAATCATTAAGTAGAAAAACACTTTTCTTTCTTGAAAGGTTGGTCAACTGGAAACCAGCAGCAACATGTTGAAAGAGAGCTTATCGTGAAATATCACCGTATCTTCACATTTAGTCTAATGTTCTTCTAGAAAAGAACAAAAAAAAGGTACAAAGCCCTGATTCATTTTGAGAATGTTGTATTTCTCCTTTTATGTTAAAATACATTGTTCACATAGCAATTTTCTATCCTTTCTGGGAAACATGAGAAACAAAAAACATTCTTTTTTTCAAATGAGAAAATATATGAAATAAAAATAAGGGTAGAAAAGTGAAGTCTGAGATGAACTAGAAGCTTCCAAGAAGTTCTAATTTTGGGAGGTAGGGTAAGTAGCATCCCTTTAAAAATCTTTAATTAAATTTAGAAAATAACTAAGACCAATTCTTTCCAAATAACCGTCCTTTTTCACTGCTACGACAGAATTTGAAACGTGGGGAGAATAAGAAAACAACATTGGAGATGTGCCCTCAGAGACAGTATTTCAGACTTATTGTCCAGATTCTACCAATCCAATTAGATTATTTGAAGTGATAGCTCATAAATTTTTAATATATTGCTCTGTAAGTGAAGAAAAATACTTATCTCATTTTTCCAGCCCACTAGCTCAATTTCTGTTCTTTACAATCATTTGTTACAAAATTTTCATTTTTCCATTACTTTTTATTGTTAGTTCAGAAATAAAATCCTATTAACAGAGGATTTATGATGACAAGATAACTACAGTGAAGGAGCAGAGAGGGTGTGAGTCTAATGACACACAAATAAAGTTTAATGAAATATTATGAAACAGAAATAACATAGCATCTGAATAAATCTCATAGGTAACTGCATTATTACTGTAAGAAAAGAAAATTCATAAGAGAAGAAGGCTGTAAATATAGAGAGAAACAATGCATTGGTCAGGAAAACTATCCAATATGGTAGCCTCATTCAAAGTTACACTCAAAGAATTCCTCAAAAAAAAAAAAAAAATTATCGCTGTCTTAGGTTTTTCTGTTCTGTCTACAGAGACAGATAATCTGTCTGCCCATAAAGGAATTTTATATATATATAAATATATATATATAATATATATATGCATATATATATATGCAGTAAAAACAACACACCTAGTGCCCAATGCAAGGAGGTAATTTATTTTAAAACATCCCTTCTCTAGTTGGGGGAAAAAAACACCACAAGTTTTTAAATCATTGTATCATGGACATAGAACTGCATGACCTAGTCGCCATTACGGAAACATGGTGGGACTGCTCTCATGACTGGAGTGCTGCAATGGATGGCTACAAGCTCTTCAGGAAGGATAGGCAAGGAAGAAGGGGTGGTGGTGTGGCTCTGTATGTTAGAGAATGCTTTGATGTTACTGAGCTTGTGGCTGGGGATGGTAAGGTTGAATCCCTATGGGTAAAGATCAGGGGAAGGGCTGACAAGGCAGACATATTGGTGGGTGTCTGCTATAGACCGCCGAACCAGGATGATGAGACAGATGAGGTGTTCTATGAGCAGCTGGCAGAAGCTGCGAGATCGCCAGCCCTTGTCCTCATGGGGGACTTCAACTTCCCTGACATATGCTGGGAATACAATGCAGCGCAGAAGAAGGAGTCTAGGAGGTTTCTGGAGTGTATGGAGGATAACTTTCTGATGCAGCTGGTGAGAGAGCCTACGAGAGGAGCTGCCCCGCTAGACCTGCTGTTTCACAAACAGAGAAGGTCTGGTGGAAAGATGTGGGTGGTCGGGGGCGGTCCTTGGACAAGTGACCAGGAGATGGGTAGAGTTCTCGATTCTTGGTGGAGCCAGGAGGAAGAACAGCAAAACTGTTTACCTTGGACTTCCCGGAGGCTGACTTTGAATTGTTTTAGAAGGACTAGTAGGGGGAGTCCACTGGGGTTTGGGTCTTAGAGGGTAAAGGGGTTCCCAAGAACAACTGGTTTTTCCTTCAAGAAGGTTAGTCTTACAGGCCAGGAGCGGGCTTGTCCCCTGACTGCAAAATGAGCCGGCGGGGAAAGGAGACCGGCGTGGATGAATAGGGGAAACTAAATTCTTGAGGCCTTCCGGGAAAAAAGAGAATCTACCTCCTTGGAAGAAGGGAAGGGCGCCAGAAAGATACAGAGAAGTTTGTTAAGGTGTGCAGGGGAAGGAAAAATCAAAAGGTGAACCCAGCTCGAACCAACCTGGCCAATGGGATAAAAGAAACAAGAAAACCCTTTTACAAATATATCAACAGTAAGAGGAGGACTAAGGAAATTCATTCTTTACTGGATGAGGCGGGGAAATGTGAACTACTGAGGATAAAGGAAAAAGGCAGAGGTCCGAACGCCTTCTTTACGTCCCTTTTAAAGGTCAGACCATTTTTATCCTCGGGACTCCACTTTTTGACCTGGTAGTCTCGGCGGGGGAGCAGGCTAAACCCACCCACGATTCAGGAGGAAACAGTCGAGACCTCTACTTCCAACCGGGAGGTCACAATCCATGGGGCCGGATGAGATTCACCCGAGAGTGCTGAGGGAACTGGCGGAGGGAATTAGCGGAGCCGCTTTTCCAATCATCTACAGCGCTCCTTGTGAACGGTGAAGTTACTGGGAAGACTGGAAGCTTGCCAATGTGACCCATCTACAAAAGGGCTGGAAGGAGGACCGGGGAACTACAGGCCTGTAGCCTGACCTCGGTGCCGGGGAAGGTTATGGAGCAAGATTTCCTGGGAGATCACAGCAATGCGGGACACCGGGGATCAGGCCCTAGCCAGCATGGGTTTATGAAGGGCAGGTCCTGCTTGACAACCTGATCTCCTTCTATGATCAATGAGGCCGCCTGGTGGATGAGGGAAAGGCTGTTGGATTGTCTACCTAGACTCAGCAAAGCCTTGACACTGTCTCCCACAGTATTCTCCTGCAGGAAGCTGGCAGTCCATGGCTTGGACAGGTACCTCTTGCTGGGTAAGGAACTGGCTGGAGGGGCCGGGCCCAGAGAGTGGTGGTCAATGGAGTAAATCCAGCTGGCGACCATCACAGTGGGTTCCCCAGGGTCGGTGCTGGGCCTTCCTCTTTTCAATATCTTTATTGATGACCTGGATGGGGATTGATGCACCCTCAGTAAATTTGCAGAATGACACAAGTTGGGGGAAGTGTCGATCTGCTGGGGTAGGAAGGCCCTACAGAGGGATCTGGACAGGTGGAGGCTGGGCCAAGCCAATGGGATGAGGTTAAATAAACCAAATGCCGGTCCCCACTTTGGCACAGCAACCCCAAGCAACGCTACAGGCTTGGGGCGGATGGCTGGAAGACTGTGTAGAGGAAATGGACCGGGGGGTTGGTTGACGCTCCGGCTAAACATGAGCCAGCAGTGTGCCGGGTGGCCAAGAAGGCCAATTGCATCCTGGCTTGTATCAGAAGTAGTGTGGCCAGCAGGAAGGAAGTGAATTTCCCCTTACTCAGCCTGGTGAGGCCCCACCTTGAGTACTGTGCCAGTTTCTGGGCCCTCACTACAAGAAAGACATTGAGGCCTGGAGCGGGTTCAAAGAAGGGCAACAAAGCTGGTGAAGGGGTCTGGAGCACAGGCCTTATGAGGAGCGGCTGAGGAGCTGGGATTGTTTCAGTCTGGAGAAGAGGAGGCTCAGGGGAGACCTTATTGCTCTCTATAACTACCTGAAGGGAAGTTGTAGGAGTGGGGTCGCCTCTTCTCTCGTGTAACGGTGATAGGAACTAGGGGAATGGTTCAAGCTGGCCAGGAGATTCAGGCTGGATATTAGGAAATTACTTTCTGAAAGAGTGGTCGGGCACTGGAATGGGCTGCCCAGGGAGTGGTGGAGTCGCCGCCCTGGAGTTGTTCAAGGAATGTTTGGATGTGTGTTGAGGGATACAGTATAGCGAGAACCATGGGTGATAGGTGGATGGTTGGACTGGATGATCTTATAGGTCTTTTCCAACCTTAGTGATTCTGTGATTCTGTGATTCTGTGATTTATGAGATTTCTCTAACAGAAGCCACTTCTATATCCTTTCAGCATTATATCCAAATTTTAAGGAAAGTTAAAGTCAATTAATAGCATACTATGAAGTTAATGAAGAATTTCATCCTTTAGATTCATCAATAACTTTATCTCAAATACTTTTCATCTTTCTTTATAGTCTTCCAAAGCAGTATTGGTAGCAAAGCTGTGCTGTTCTATAACCTCAATATCCTATTTATCTTTGCATTAATGTCCCTGCAAGGTTGATTATTCAAGTGACTTAACAACAGGGATCCAAGAAGTATGACTCTGAGGAAACATTCATCCAGAAATAAGTACAATATCCTTGGTTTTGGGGGCATAGCCACTGCCTGTACATTTATATCTTCTTCCTACCATCATTTGTTAAACCGTGTTAGCGGAAAAGATTTTTTACTCTTCAGAATGATTACCTCTTCTTTCCATATGGAACTCAGCAAATTAAATTTGATACAGCGATTGATTCATAGAAAATTTCATACAAGCTCTGCTAACTATGAATGTGTTGGAAGATTGAAAGTGGCAAATATTTCAGCTAGATAATTTTGTAGACAATAAGCTGTTGACTCAATAATCAGTTCAACTATTCATTATACATTTTTCATGATGTATTGTGTAATTACATTTTCTTGGTCTTATATATGCACATCTCCACTTTTGAGACAATAAATTCGCTGTGGTTTTGAAAAAATAATATAATTTCTGGAGAAAAAAAATTATATTCTAGTCTTTCAATTCACTTGGAAAAGACAAAAGACTTTACCAAAGGGCAGAGGCGTAATTATTGTTCCTTGCCAATTTTTATAAAATATTACTTGTTTCACAGGTTTCCTAAGGGAAACCGTATATCTACTTACAAGAGATACATAACATGATATATCTATTAACAAATACGACAACACCAATCTATTTGTTCTGTTTGTTGGACTATGCTTGCTTAAGTATTGTGACAGTACTGTCAATTCCAATTGCAGATGAACGTTGGCTAAGAAGTATGTATTGTACTGGTAATCTTGTCATGTTTTCTAGTGGAAGAGAACTTTAAATATTTATACCATTAAAAAAAAATAACATAAAAAACAGAACATGACAAAACTCAGAAGTTTGGAAATAATCTCTTTTATATTTTCCTACTTTTTTGCAGATAGTATTTGTAGTTTGTAGTATTTTTAAACACAGTGAAAGTGTCTTACATCAGGAAAAAAAAAAACCACCTGTTTTGATGATTTTGTAGTTCTTTTCGTTCTGACAGTGCCTCCAAGACTGAGTCCTGTTTCAAATTTTTTCATTTAATAATATTTTTGTGCTGAAGAAGATTTTTATTTCTTCATTTTGTGCTTTGCAGTCAAAAAGAAATCCTAACACAGAAATAAACTGTGCTAAAACATTTAGGAGATTTTCTTTTCCCTTAAACTTACCCTACCTTATTGAAAACAAGGAAACAAAAACAGAAATCCAAATACTGGAAAAATGTGAGCACATGCTAAGATCTTTCTAGTAGTCAGTATCTAAGTGAATAAGAGCAACGGAATTAGCAGCACCTATTTGATTGTCCTGAAAGCTTTTTGTACCCAGAAAGAATTCTGGAAGAGGAAAATTTAATATCTATAAAAACAAAGGACCCGATTGCAAGAATATCCAGAGAGATTAAAAAACAAAAAAGACTCCTTAGCACAAATAAGGAAAATAGTACATAGATCCAAACTTTGAAACTCTATGCTACAAGTGCATATGAGTGCCAAAAATAGATATATTCAAAAACAGTTTGCAGAATTTGCAACTTATTCCACTGTTGTAAGGCACAGAGTTGAAATTATTCCCTAAGATCATAAGCAATTTGCTAGAAAAGGAGGTTATTTCGACCACTTCATCACCAAGAATATCTTACCAGTTTATGACTTTATAACTCATATTTTAGAATATTTCCCCTGGTACCTTTTTTTATTTCCAGTGTGTTCATGCTGAAAATCTCTTGATTTTCCTTTTTCAGCTTTGATGGGATCTACTGAAAACATTTCTGTGAAAAATACTTAATAAAACAATGCCTTGATTTTTTTTTTCCTGCCCCTATTTCTCACTTCTTTTTCTTTTAAATTGGTGACAGAATTATATCCATCTCTATGATCCTTTATGAAACCCTGAAGGAAGACAATTGTTCAACAAGAGATATTTTTGAAGTACTTTCCTCATCAGCAGTCGTATGTTTATCAGCCTGTTTATGAAAACTTTGTCTAAACTTCTGATGTTTCTGAGTCTCAGTGGCCCATAAAAAGGTTCACCCCAAGGAGTGTCTGAGTGTAAAATCATATTTACAGAGACTACTCACTTGAAATATTCACTAAAACCCTTGAGCATCATCAGCGCACACAATGAGTTAATCCTCTCTGGTAGGCCACCAGGCCACAAAGCCATCCTTACAGTCACAGAGGACCACTGATTTTCTGTTAAAATAAATGCTTCTCCTTAAGCTGAAGGACCTGCCATTTGTAGCAAAAAGAAAATAGATAAAATAAGTTGAAATTCTTCCATAGCTAAAGACTTACAGATTTAGTTTCTGCATTTTGCCTTTGAAGCCAAAATTCATTCTTTGAAATGAAGATCTGGGAAATCTGGTTCCTCTATGGATGAACTTCTAGCTTCTGCTAAAATCTGTAATTATGTTTCATTAAGAGAGTTGGTGTGAGATAAAAAAGAGATAAAGAGAGGAACTGGTCCTTATCCTAATACATCAAACAGAGTGAGAAAAAAATAGCCACTTGTAAATGTCCATAGCAATTTTAAGGAAGGAGAAGGTTATTTTTAGATGCAGGCCATAATTATCTTATGACATAACAAAAGGTATTGTTTCAGTATGTAATAATAAGAGAATGTATTCTTTCACTATGTACCAAGAACCTATATGAGAAAGGATTGTGCACATAGTTTTCTCTTTTCACAGGAATCTCTCTTACTTCTGCACCTCTCTGTTCCAATTTTTTTCACTGTTACCCTTTCCTTTGCAGATGCATATCAGTGTGTGTCCACTATTCACAACTGAAAAACGTATTCTCTCTTGTATGACATTTGACAACTCAGAATCCTCAGTAGGCTCCCATTATATATGTGGGATGTACATTAGTCAAATATAACAACTGTCAATTGATCTACTGATGGAACATAACAACAGTGGGTTCCACAAGTCCTTCATATAGCATCTGAACATACACTTGGCAAAAAAAACTAACGCATTTCAGCATATTTCTAATACACAAAGCAATACACATCTTCCAGAATTAAGGAACTATGGGCCTGTCTGAAAATGTGCTTTAGAGCCTGGTGCCTCTTGAAAAGATGAAAGAGACAAGTAGTGTAACTCAGATGCAGGATTTACTAGTTAAATCTGATTAGTAGGAAGAAAAACTCAATGATAATGAGGTTAAGTTACTGGCTTCTGATTTATGTAGATTTGTGTTCTTCATTTCCTGCTTTAAGGACACTACTAAGCATTTCAGCTAGAAACATTTCATTCACACAGCCTGCAACATGGATTTTATTTTAATGTATCTGTTCTCAAAATCATTCCCTTTATGAGACAGAATTTATCCTGAAGTTCTACCAGTAAATTATATTAGAATGTTGGGTTTTTTATTATACACCATGACCACTGCTTACAGTAGAGAAAGTGAAGACTGACTGTTAAATTTTAAGGCATATCCATTTCCTAAAGCACACATTCTGCTAGGGAATCACTGTTTCCAAAGGCAAGGCTTTAGGATTTCATGCTGAGGCCATTCAAAGATCAGAAATTACATACAGCTTTCTTCATTTCAAGCTCCTTGTACAGTGGTTGTACAATATATCCACTTGCTATTTGTGTTGAAGCAGCATCTGGATAACCCAGAAATCATTAACAAGTTCTGAACCTCTGGGACTGAGAGGTCGTAGCTGTTATGTCTTTTTCCTCCTGCTGAATCAGGCTGTCTCTACTGTGACAGAGGGTACAGAAACATAGAGGGGATGAGGTTTTTGTTGTTGTTGTTGTTGTTGTTTTTCCTGTTTTGACAGTGGCTTTACACTGAGTTCAATCACTGTAAATCCCAGGAAAGGACAAAACACACTTTGCCTTACATCTCTGATAGCTTTCCTACAAGACAATTTAGAACTGATCGTCGTACTTAGATGCAGTTTAGCAGGTATTTGACATTGCCATGGATGCGCATCCAGGAAAGATCCTGGCTGGGGACCCATATCCTGCTTGCTACATCACATGTATCCCAGGACTGAGTCAGTCTTCATATCTCTCCGGCAGTGTTTTGGGCCTCCTGCAGCATTTGGGGGCTCTGTGGCACCCCTGATACGGCAGAACGTCTTTCCAGTGCACTGTCTCTCCCTACTCTCCTATCTCCTTGCATTTCAACATCCTGCTCTTGCCCAACCTCACCACCTCCTCTCTCAACACATCTTATATCTAACCAGTGATAAGTTAAATTTCCCGCTGCAATGTTTTGATTTGTTTTTAATAAAAAGGTTGCTGTTTGCTAGCAGTAGAGTAGTAACATTTTCCTCCAACAGCTCTCAGTTACAACATGAGTCATCTTCAGAACTGCACTAAAGATAGTCAAGGCTTTTCCCCTCCTGTCTCACGGTCTTCAGTTGTTGTACATTAACACACACTGTCACGCACACTGATCTGACAATTAAATGAATATGTTGTTAGCACCACTGTCTTCTTTTCTCATTAGAGCTAATGCATGTAGTACAGCAGATGCACTGCCTTGACCATTCCATTCATAAAGGGAAAAAAAATGTTCCTCTTTAGAGATTTAGAAATTAAGGGTTCTAACCAGCACTTCCCTTATGTAATTTCATCATCTGAAGAACACAAAACTAACTGAGCACCAGTAAAACAACCACAGCTGCAAGTTCTGCCCATTCCTAAGTAAAGGTCTCAAAACTAGCACAACAGTTTCTCTTTACCATTCTTTTGAAATGACTCCATGGCTAAAAGCATTCCTGCTGTACAGTTTGAAGAACATATGGAAAGACTGTCACAGACTTTGAGGGGTTTAAATCAGTCCTAGCAAAGGATGGATGCTTGAAGATCAGCCCACATCCAATTAAGTGCACAAAGTTCAGTGCTTTATACAAGATTGCACTTAACCAGACAAATGTGCAGTATGCATATGTAGGTCATCATGCTTTGTTTTGGTGTCTTTTTAAGTCATTACTCCTTATCTGTCTCCAGAGTGAACCCAGCTGTGACACCTCAAAGAACACCAGTAGATATTTCTATAGAAGTGTGAATTCTTGTTTTGCTATAATTTAACACAGAGTTCCAAAAAATGATATGAATAAACCGTATTTGACTGGGTCTCTGGGTGCAGAAAGGAGAGATTATGAACAGTTAAGAACTATATTTTAATAGAGATTTTTTCATGTAATACTGATAAATACAATGTGTAAAATGCTTACAGTAGTATGCTTATGATTATCACCAATCATCTGGTTGTTTTATCACTTAGGTGGTAGTCAATGGTTACGAGCAATTCTTTCACTGAATCACAGGCAACAAGATTACCTTTACCAAAAACTGAGTGAATCAAAGCTTGTGATCCTGATTAACATCTTTTTTTTCTGGCTAATCCTAATTAATGTCCACTTTAACCCCACTTTATGGGCTCTAATTGATCAGTGGAGAGCATTCTCACTTCACTGTCAATGAAAATAATAGATATCCAGCCAGCTTGTTCTAAAGAAGAGTTACAAACTGTGCTTTAACATAAAGAATAATTTATTAACTCCTCTATAAGGGCTAATTAAGCAGATACCTTATAGTAAAGCTGTTTTTATTTTCAAAACTCTCACAAATATAGATAAAATTGGGGACTCTGAATTTCAAAGTACTGAAAAAGACAGAAAAATTACAAGACAAAACTATAACCAATTTGTAAATACATCTAACTCTGAAAATAAAAAAGTAAGCAAGAAATGACCTATCTGAGAAAGATATAGAAATAGTGCAGTCGTGCTTGAATTTAAATCAAATGGATGGAAGTACAAGAGTTACACGTGGCCAAAGGTATCAAGCCCAAGGACAAAAATAGTCTACGTCATTTACAGAATCAGGAAGAAGTTAAACAAACAGAGCTATAGAGTATGGAGAAAGAACAAATAAACACTGAAAGAAAATAATCTGAAGTATTAAATGCCTTGTAGACAGAGCTTTAAAAACACAACTAATTACAAAATTGATTTTAACATAGAGATAAAAGTACAAGCAAGGGTGTTCAGCAACATCTAATTAAGTTAAAAAAACAAGTCAAAAAAACAAGTCAATTAATTATCTTAGTATAAAGACACAAAAATTCATTGAAAATAGTGGATTTAATTGACAACAGACTAATATAAATATATGGAAATTAGACAGCAGCTAAATTACTGTCACTGTAGACTGGGTTAACAATGGTCATAAATAAAGTCAAAGTCCTAATTACATCACATAGAACTGAGAAAAAAAAAAAAGTTTTGTAACCACTTTGAGCCTCTAAGTATAGCTATAATAGAAGTAGTTTTTATACACATATTTATGGAAGCACATTCAAGTGGCATCAATGGGACGTATTAAATCATTTTGCTTACGATTTAGTGATGTAATACTTTAAGAAAATGTATGATCTGGGGAAATCTGATGAGTTTCAGAACAGACAACACCAAAAAAATTTCATATGCAAAGTGGAAAGTCCTGGATGGAAAAAGGAAATCTCAAATCCATAAATATGAAAGAGAAAAAAATTGGTAAATAATAATGCTGGGGAAAGAAAAAAAATGTTTATATTGACATGACAACAGATCCTAATGATTTTGCTGCAAGAAGAGCAGATTTCAGTCAGGCAAATATAGTAACCAGCATTATCTGAAAGGCGTGGAACATAGCACTGCACACAGCATTGGAAATGCACTGGACAGAATGCCATCTAAAGTTTTGGCTCCTTGCTTAAAAGCTGGAGAGAATTCAGACATAATAGACAATATGGCACTTGAACTGCAGAAAAATGTTGACAAATCAACTTTGTTTCATCAACAAAATAGAAATATATTGTGGAAAAAGGTAATATGTTACAATTCCTGTTGAAATGAAGGGACTAGAAATCAATCTCTCAAGCTTCAAGTAAGTAATGATCAGCTCAAACTGTAACAAAAAGTTAGGTGAGGAAGACAAAGAAATAAAAAATAAAATAAAAAACTAACACCTTATATCTGGCCAGAAGTTCAACTAGCCAAGTCATCTGTTTCCAGTGTTGAATACTGAGTCACCAGTGGGTCTCCCCACTCCCTCCATTCTATGAACAGTTCTCTTCAATGCTTTTATAAACAATCTAGATGCAGAACTCAAATGTGCATTAAGTTTGGAGATGATTCTAAATTAAGAGGAGATGTTGATTCCCCCAACGGCAGGGAGGCACTGCAGCAAGATCTTGATAAATTGAGGGCTAGGCAATCATGAGCTGCATGAAGTTTAACAAGAGCAAGTGATGCATCCTGCACCTGGAATGGAGCAACACTGGAAATGTACAGACAGGAGGGTGGAGAGCAGTGTGAGAATCCTTCTTCGTTTTTTGGCTCAAAGCTTGCTTCCTGGGGTATTTCTTGTGATAAGACTCTGATTGATTTGTTGAGGAGGCAAGTGATGGGTGCTACCGTGTGACAATTGACATCCCTCTGGGAACATTTGAAAGCCCCTTCCTCCAGAGTTGCTTTCCTCTGGAAGAGAGTGCTCAGGAGTGTTTAGTGGCGGAAGATCTGGCCTGTGACTAAATAGCTCCAGCTTGGTATGGGAAAATTGGGGAATGATACCATTGTGTCCTGTGAAAAACAGGATGCAGATGGGCATCCCTGCTCCCTCTTATCTGCTGGCAAGGCCCAGAAGGTGGGAACAAAGGAATTTCTGCTGAGATCCCAGAGCCAGAAGCTGCCACTCCAAGGAGAGCTGACTCAACCACTTTGGATTTGAGCTGTCACTCCAAAGATAGCTGACTCGACCACTTTGAAAGCATTGAAAAGGACCCATCATTGCCATGGTCACCGTCGTCGTCATCGCCATCATCATTGTCAACAGAACAACAATGCCCGATGACCCACCACTACTGAAGATCAAAGGCTGAACTACGAACCACGCTGGATCCATGGTGGTGACTATGTCCCTCTTGCTTCCTATAAAGACTCCTTGCTTCTTCTTTCCGATCTTTTCTATCGCCCTCCTTCCCTTCCCCGTTACCCTAATTCATAATAGCATCCGTACTTCCCTTCCCCATCTCCCTAATTAAGATCTGTAATAAACTGGTTGGACCAACATTTGAACCGTTGTTTCTTCATCTCACACTGGGTATACAGATATAAAAAGAACCTCCTCTCCCTCCTATAAATCGGAGTGAGACAAGCAGTCCTACAGAAAGGGATCTGTGGGTTCTTCATGGCAGCAAGTTGAAGATGAATCATAAGTGTGCCCTGGCAGCCAAAAGGGCCAACCATACCCTAGAGTGCATCAGACCCATGGATGAGGGAAAGGCTATGCCTCAGAGGGCACTTGGTGTGAAACTTTCCCCAGGACAGTGGGGATGGATCTGAGCTCCATAGACCAAGAAACATTTGGGCAATGCCCTCAGGAACAGGATTTGGATTTTGATTGTCTTGTGTGAAGCCAGAAGTTACACGCAATGATCCTTGTACTTCCTTCAAACTCAGCATATTTGATGTTTCAGTGACTCTACGCTGTGCAAAAAATGCAAGGGCAGTTCCAGAATTACCCTGCTCCTTCTATGGATGCCCAGATTTTATTAAAAATCTAGAGATGGAATATTCTTCTTTGAGCACTGCCTAAGCAATGTACATCTGCATTTGTAATGATAAAGATAAGCAAATATAACCTGCCTTTTGCAAGGTAACCATGACCTTCAGACAGTGCAGGCTCTTAAAATGAAAATGGAGGATTAAAATTGTCTTTCTTTGTGTCTACTTTACTGATATATTATAATATCACCCAATGTATAAAAAATAAAATACATTTTAAGATCCTAATAGATTTAAATTTGACAAATGCTTTAGCAGGAGCAGTTCTTTTTGCGACTAATTGAGAAAAAACTTTACACAGATAGTCCAACAAGTGGAATACATTTATGACAGTGGCAGTGCTATAGAAGAGAAGGAACAAAAACAGAATGAATCACAAACAATTACCATTTGGACTGCAAATGCTTATATAAGAAACATTTCAATTATTAAACTCCTATTTTCTCCCATACTCTGCTCCCTCCCCTCAAAAGCCATAAATTCCCTTGTAATAAGATAACACATAAAAGTAATTTCCTGATACAAAATGTTTATTAATACCATAATTCTTTCTGAGGTCATTAAACTTGATATTCTCTCTGTTCAATTAAGAAACGGCTTCTTATTTATGTAATACACTCATATAATTTTCTGCTTAGCCCAGCTAAGGGAAAATGTTACTCAAGAAAATTCAAACATGACTGCTCAGACTGGCACAAACAATATAGTGTCTTTCATCTGTATTTGTTACTGTAGAAAGTGTTTCGCTTGAAAGTAGAGACACTGCCAGTTCTACATTACTGTACAAGATTCATTAATGTGACAAACTGTGTGTGTTGAAAGAATAACAATAGTAAAACAGAAAGGTCATCTCAGATATCTCCAAGAAAGAACAGGAGCTCCACCTCGCAAGTACATCAATTAAAAGTAAGTTTTGTAGATTCAGTGGACTGTAAATAAAATCTGCTCAAGTTTCTGGGCCTTTAGAATACATGCTTTAGTGAGTTATACAGATGAGTAAATATCAAAGTAAGGTCTGAACTAGCTAAGCATCGGGCTTTCAGATTTTTTACTCGGGCATTTCTAAAGAAATTATTTGAGGGATTTTTGTATAAATCAAAAGAATTTGGAGATGAAAAGGAAAGAATTGAGCCATTTATCTTGCAAAGGACGTTTGCTCAACTGGAGGTACGCTATGGAGAAAGCAGTGATGAGAAAAAAGCACCATCCTCAAACCTTTTCATGAGGCGTTCAGAAGAGGCTACAATTTCCTGTTCCTCTGATGTAATGAACATCCCACTGAGAGTGGGGAGTCCTGGCCTGGACTTGTATAAAATCCCTAGCAAGGCTTAGGTTTCAGACCAGTTTGAGGATTAAATTAAACATGTCACAAGCAAAATACCCAGGGATTTCCTACTTTTGCTCAGAGAACAACTAAAAAAACAAGGCAGTCTCCCAGTAGTTGTGGCAAAATGAAGAGTTCAAAGGAATAAAAGAAGGGACTACTCATAACATGTATTAAAATTCCTTCATTCAGTTCTGCTGAAGATGTTATAAGGCATCAGTTTCATTGCTTTCCAAAGGTAATTTCTTAACCAAGCATAGAAGACTACGCTCAGCAACACAGACCACCTTTACAGAAAAAAAAAAAAACACAAAAGAATAGAAAGAACATTACGCAATCAAAATTGACTGGAAGTTTTCAAAACATTTCCGTTATGGGCAATTAATTCTCAGGGTTTTTAAAACTATTTAACATAAACTTCCCCCAGCCTCTTAAGACATGATCCTAGTATATATGATCAGCTGGATTTTGGTTCAGTCATTATTATGCTACCTCAAATGAGGTAACCAATAATACTCTACCACACAGACATCAGTATATTTTGTGTTTTCAACTTCTTTCAAGGACAGCTTTCTGTCAAGTTAATAACAATAGAAAAGATAAAAATCCAAGCTTATGAAAATATCTCTGTAGATTAGAATCTCATTTGGATTTGATAAAGAGCGGCACACAGAGTTTGCTTAAGTAGTGAGGCTTGCAGGCCTTCTGAGACTCCTCATTAAAAAATAAGTAGCTGTCGGACAAAAAAAAAGAACATGTATAACACTGAGAACTTAATTAGATTCCAACTTTGAGTTAATATTTCATGATTAGGGTTTGATCCCGTTTCACAGGGAGATATATTAACCGAGCATATCACACCCAGCATAAGAAGATTAACTTATTCAGTGAAAGATGGTAATGCTTGAGAGGAGATTGAGAAGCTGGGGGATGCTCAAGCTCTATAAAAGCACTTGAGAGGATTAAAAACTGAGCCCAGTTAGAGAACTTGTAAAATAACCCCTTAGGAATGTGATAGTAATATACACAAGGGATTTTGAATTTAAGTTCAAATAAGATTTAGGTTGTTGTTATGCTGCTATTTGCAGCATGAGTAGATCCTACACTGCTGAGTCAAGATCATTCAATGTCCAACATGTCTCTTCTCTTTTCACAAGACAAACATGTATCATCTCTATCAGGACATCAGCAATGTGGTGTTGTATTTCTTTGGTAGCTGGATAATTCAGACAGACCATAAGTCATCATCAGAACCATCAAAAACTCTGCCCTGCTGAGTATCCAATAAGGCCCTTCTGTTCTCTTCTTCCATTTAAAGCTACTTCTTGTACTCAGCTTTCAAATATCCAGACATCTTGTACAATAACATAACCCCATTTAAAGAAATTCTTGCTTCCCACCAATTAATTCTTGCAGCCCTCCAGTCAATCTTTGCTACCTCTGAACACCATCCAAATTGAACCCTGCATGCTATTATTATTTCTACTTCATGCTATCAGTTCACCAGGTGCCACCAGTTTCAGATCTACTCAGATATAAAGTCAGTGAAAATTCAGGTACAGAAACAGAGAAGCTAAATATTAGATCAGCACTCTCTGTCATCCCCTTCACTTCCCAAGGGCATTAAATCAAGCATCTCTCCATCCGGGTGCAGTTTGTGACTTTCCCAAGAAACTGCCCCCATCGAACACCTGGCTGCAGTGCTTCTCCACCTCTGCTCTTGCACAGCACTTTAAATATTATCCTCTGTTGACTGATGGTGAAATAAATTCTGCACATACTTATTGAATTTTCTATGCATCAGCACCATATTAGCTGTGAAAAACCATGTTTCCAGAATTGCCATACACAGTTGGAGAAATTAAATGTAAATAATATGTCTTTGCACTGGCAATAAGGAAAATAGTATTTCTAGTGCCTGATCAGGAAAGATAAGGCTACCTCACATCTGCTCACATTACTGACTACATCAGCTTCGGAACATCCATGTAGTTAAGAAGTAGGTTTACATCTCAGGATATGTAAAACCAGATCTCTAATTGTGAAGTGGTATTATAACATTCTTACCAATTCCTGTGCTCTAGTCCCTGCTAAAAAAAAAATGTTACCACAGAAACTTAATTAATTAACAGCACCCTGTGCACTTCAGAAAAAAAATTAGTTCTGTTGAACTCTAACGGTTTCAAATTAGCAAACTGTCAATCTCTCCTCAATGGACAGTATGGTCCATGATAATGGTCAATGAACCATTTACAAATACAGAAAAAATATATGATCTTCCAGAGCTCACTCGCGCTAAATTCTGTTACAGTGGAATAAAGAAGTCCTCTGGTTTCTTCTTTGGAGTTATGCATTTAGATATCTCTGCTTAAACAGATCCTCTACAGCACAGTTCTACAGCTGCATATCACTCAGCAAAAGGAACACATGATACACATTGAAGAGAGGTGTTGGTGAGGAAAAAATACAAGCTCAGTAGTGGGAGGTTAAAACAAAAACTCCATTCACTTTTCCTTGCTTCTCTGCAGATCTTTCCACAGCTGAAGGGTAACTACAACTACTTAATGAAAAAGTATTCCTAAGATGACTTATTTAAATTTAATGATAAATGTATCTGAGCATGAACCTTTTGGTTTGAGTACGATTTAAAGTTAAAGGCTAAGTGCACTGATTTTTGAAGATATATGTAAAACAGTGCAAATTAGCAATATCACTGTCTTACTCCAGGTTAAAAAAAGTGCTGCTTTAAGAAGTAGAAGCAAAAAAACCTTGTCAAAATCTACGCTTGTAGTAACTGTGTTAGCTCCAATAGCTATCAGTTTTAATATTGTAGATAATCAATGTATTTTATTTATCTGCTTTCACAATTCTACCTGCAGTTGGCCAAGGCACTTACCTGCATAATCTCAGCCTTTTTGGTCACTTTCCTCCCTGCACAGATGATGTGTAAATAAGACCAACACCATCGCTTCCTTGGAGGACAGTATAACTCCATGAAATGGACACAGAAACAAATCATAAAATATCCTGGTTGAAAAGGAACCACAATGAATCACATGTTTCAAACCCCCCTGTATGTGCAGGGTTTGCCAACCACCAGCCAAGCTGCCCAAGCCAACACCAGCCTGGCCTTGAATGCCTTCAGGGATGGGGCATCCACAACCTCCCTTGGGCAACCTATTTGCAGTGGGTCCCACCCTGTGTGAAAAACTTCCTCCTAATATCTAACCTAAACCCCCCTGCCCAGTTTAAACCATTCCCCGGTGTCCAACACGACCACCCATATAAAACAGGCCTTCCCCCTGGTTTATAAATTCCCTTCAAGTACTGGAAGGCCACAATGAGGGTCTCCCCAGAGCTTTCTCCTTCTCCAAGCTAAACAATTCAACAACTTTTCCCTCATAGGAGAAGGTGCCCAGCCCTCTGACATCTTAGTGCCCTCCTCTGGGACCTGCTCCAAGATCTCCACTTCCTTCCTGTACGCGGTCCCCCAGGCCTGGATGCAGACTGGCAGGTTGGGGCTTACCAAAGCCAAAGTAAGGGGGACAAATCACCCCCTCTCCCTGCCTGGCCACCACCTTTTTAAGGCAGCCTAAGTTTTGGGGTAACAAGAGATTCCCTTCTTTGGTTTGAACTTTACCGGGGAACTTATTAATATTTATTAGCTACCAGGGCATCAATCTACCAGACTCATTTATTTGGCCTTTGACAACTACTACTAACAATGAAATTTTCAAGCACTGCATGGGTTGGACCAAAAAAAAAAAAAAAGAAGAAGAAGAAAAAACACCATTATTTTAAATTAGCTATTAAAAATTTTAACTGAATATTTTATGTATGTAAGGTATTGCAAGAAATAGAAGATAATCTGCTTTCTTACTAAGAGAATTAAAAACATCAAAGTTTTCATCCAAAAGGCAGATTTTATTTTAGGGTAACAACATACAGGAAAAATGTCTGCAAGAGAAACAAGACACATAATACCATATCTCAAAATAGATTTTAAAGTTATTGCTGGAATTTCTTCAAATTTCTAGCTTCACTGTATGGTGGTCAGCCAGAAAAAAAAGCTAATGTAAGATTGGACTTCAAGAAGACAAGTACTGAGAAGAAGACAGAAGGTGATATTTTTGTTGAAGTTCCTTGCAATACCTGTAGTTTTATTATTATGCCTTAATACTGTGAAAAGACTACCAGTCTTCCAATTAACTCCTGAAAAGGCTGACATCATTTGCTTTGCAGAGAAAGCTGACAGGGTTGAGACTAACATTTCTAAAATCAAAAGGCACAACCAAATTGAGAAACTCCCTGCTTCAAATATAAATAAATAAAAATAAAAAATAAAAAAATAAAGGTATAATGTACAGATATTTAGAAATCAATGTCACAAGGTGTTTTTGGATGCAGCCGGTGTTCGTGGATTCAAAACAATGTTTAGAGAGTTTCATAAACAGACTCTACAAGTGGATAGTAGAAAAAAGCAAGGTGGAGATGTATGGAGATATAATATTGTTAATACAATAATTGCAGACACAGAACATGAAGAGGACAGACACCAGAAACTACCTGAGTTCTCCCTTTTTCTGGATGCGCAGCAGTGGGCTGCACAAACTAGCACTCTGATTTTGGGGGGTTTCTTGTGCAAGAACGTGTGAGGGCTGAAAACCCTTTTCCCTCTTCCTTCTTTTACCGTGGTTGTTCATCAGATAATTTGAAAATGTAGATTTGTCGTAAGCCAGTAATACACAGAGGGAAAAAGGGTAGGAAGTGGAAAAATGGTTAATTTTCAGTCATGAAGAAGCAGAACTGAAAGAGTAAGAGAGATGCAGAATAGAATAAAGTTAATGGGAAGATTTGGAGGGTTTCAAAGTTGAAACAGTCCAGTCATAATCAACGGTCCTATATTTCATAATGTAAAAGGAGAAACATTCAAAATTACCTCTTTCTAAGAAAATCGATGTACTTCTGACAAGAACATTGTTCCATAAAAAGTAATTTGATCAGCTCCATTCACTATACTAACTGAGTGAAATTGTACCTCATCTACCAAACAGCAGCTTTCAGCCAAGCCCACAAAAGCAAAACTGTCAAAATATGACAAATCTCAGCATTTCCTTATTGGCTTGCATTTCCAGTTTCTCAGTGCTGATATGTTCAAATACTGCAGGAGGGGAACAGACACTGTGGGTAGAACAGCTATTGGCTTGGAGATATATTTTATAATATGATTAACATTTTTCCACTCTCCTTTTTACGATGAAAGAAACACCTCCTTTATGTTTTGAATCAAATTTATTCCAAAAGGTTGTTGTGATCTATTTAGGTTGACCAAGTGCACCCATTGAATGCTATATGGGAGACAGTCAAAGTAAACACTTTGTGAATTGCCCATAAAATAACCTCTGCTGGTTGGCAAATACATAGCAATAATAAAACACCTTTGCAGAAATTAATGCCCTTCCTTCATAAAGTTAATGGGGCTCAACAGACGCTATTCACATGGGCAAAGCCTGTGAATCACTAAGGGTAAATGAAAAGGAGGCAGCTTCTGCGTGAACACTGTTTGCAATGAATAATTCAGTCAACATTTTAAATACCACCCATGAACCAAATGTGCTACAACTTTGATTTCACAGAATTTGCTTTCCCTCCCACCCCCCTTGAAGGTCAAGAATATTATGAAGTCATAACTGGGCAGCATTTAATGTTTATTTAATTAGAAAATGCCCCACTTTCTAACTGCAGGCTTCTGTTTGTGAACCAAGGTAGGACATTTGTTCTTTAAGTCTTGGAGAGATGATGTAATTTCTCAGGCTCATTTTAATGCACATTCACCAAATTAGACCAACTCCCCCCAAAGATAACTCCTTCTCTTCAAAAAAACCTCCTTTTAAATAAAAATGGAATAAGCAATAACCGAGTCCACTAATTATTTTGGAATAATTTCTGCACGGTGTCCAAAGTGTGAGAAATGAAATACAGTATACTGACAGATAAATTTGGCACTAAATTCACAGTTCATGCACTCAGCAAGAATAGATGTAATCTAACGGTGGAAAGAAGGATCACTGTGGTAACTATCAGTGAGCAAAGAAATTTTTGACCCACAAGAGGTAGGGCTTTACATATAACAGATCAAAAATACAAGTAGCAACTTTGAGGATGGAGAAGCAGGTGAAAGAACTTCAAAGTTCCAAAGTTGTGCTGTCTAGACATCTGTAACATCCTCAGGAAGGACTCATTAAAAAAAAAAAAAAATGCAGGACACAAGGACATATATAGTTGGAAGAATATTTGAGGAAAACATTTAGGTCTATTTTTTAATTAGTTTTATGAAGACTGTAAAGAGGAATTGCTTAGCGTTTCTACTAGAATCTGCAGCTGTTCTGAGCCTTCTGAAGGGAAACAGTTTACTACTTTTATTAGAATGGTCCTGTGATGAGCACAGAAAGATGTACCAAGGCAAGCTTCCGTGCAATCCTTTAAAACTCTTGTTCCAAACAAAACCTTTCTAAAGGTTTTCAGGCCAGCCTTCACCTAGCACGGAGCTGGCCCCTCGTCAGAAAAGCACAATGAAAATAACAGTAACAGAGATCTGGGAAAGAAATTAGGGGATAGCAAACTCCTCACTGTTGCTTTGGTGACTCTTCCTAATGTGAGAGCATTTTGGCAAAGCAAAATGGAGTGGTTGTAACAAGTGTGCAAAACTCATTGGAATACCAAAGATTAATCGGAAATTCACAAGCTTGACACTACTAATTCAGGCCCTTTGAGCTTATGACTTACACCAATAAGTTCCAGATTTAACTGAATCTCAAATTCAAACTGCACTGCAAGGTCACAAGTACTGTTGTCAGTATTCATAGCTACCCTACAAGAGTAACTCTCTGTAGAGTGTAGTAAAGGCAAATAGATATTTAGGAGTTATAATCTGACGGTCACAGTCTGATCACATAAACTGAACAAAAAGGCAGAAAAAAGGCTCATTAAGTTACACTGAGTAGGCCAAAGTCAAGAAGAACTGAGTTCAGAGCTGATGCCATTCCCTGCTGCTCTGCAAGTGACATTCTTTGTTTCAGAACACAGGAGGTATAAAATGGTCACTGGTCACAGCAGTTTCACATTACAATTGAACTGCCTTAAATTACTGTCTCAAGGGCTGAGACACACACTGGAGGATCCCAACATTTATTTCCAATGTTTAGACCCCGGTAGAACCAAACGGGCGTTTAAGGAAACCACCAGGATAGAACACGGGCCAGCCCAGGGACTAAAGTCCAGCAAAGAAAAGGGACCCAAGGTATTTCCAAGCCATGGAAGCAAAAGCCTTAGGCCTGGGAGGAAAAATACAATGCGGGTTAAAGGCAGGGCACGGTGGATCAAAGGCGGAGGGAGGCCCAGGAAGGGAACAGGATGCCACCACAAACAGCATGCCACATACACTGGAGTCTTTTTAACGCAGGTTGCAAGATAAACAAGATTTGCACCCAGATTTCTAAATTTCTATTACAATTAATGAGCTATATCATTTCAGATTTTCTGCTCTTCACAAGAATCTATAACAAATTCCCAATGCATTTTCTATGAAGCCTTCATTGATTTCTTTCATACACAAATCCAGATACATCCCTCACCTAGCCATTCCAACAAAAAAAAAAAAAATGGCAAGTGAAGCAATGTTGCAGTTAAATGCACCATAGGCTTTCCACAGTAGCATCCTGGACAGCTGCACACAAGCGTAGCATCTGAGCATTCAAATCTGTTCCACTTATTACTTCAGCTTTGCCAAAGGCAGCAAAAAAAAACCCAATGTTGCATAACTCTACAAGTCAAGGAAAGCCATTATTTCTGCTCTTTGCTGTTGCTTAAATAACTATTTGCAGAAAACAAAGCAGAAAATAACAAAAGAGATTACGGCCTATCCCTTTTCCATTTTTAAAGGCCAAAGAAATCCTCAGCTTCCAATTTATCAAAACCTTCTGTCTTTTTGGCCCCAAAATTTTGTCCTTATTTGGGTGGGGTTTATTTGTTATTTACCCCAGATTTTTCCCCCCTTAATAAGTTAAACTCCAACAAGGAATTCGGGGCCTAGCGTGTGGCGGCCAATCTTGGGTCTGGGCAAAGGTTCTAATGGGAATACAAATTCTTGTTCTCCTGGAAAAAGAAGTCCTACAATGTGAAAGGATTTTTACGGGGGGCACCTCTTTGCCTGTCAGAAAAGGAAGAAGGGTGCCCAAATTTGTCTGTGGGATTCTTGTTTAAGGAAGAGCCCTCCTCGAAAATACTTTGCCGTCTGCCCAAGGTTTGGGAAATTAAACCCGGGAAATGCGTCTTTTTACAAGGGCAATTTGGGGAAAAGGTGGCGGTTGGTTTAATGGGGGGGCCCCCTTTGCCATGGTTTAACCAGAAATTATGAAAGGAGAGGGACTGAAGTTTTGGGTTTCCGGGGGAGAATTCGGGTTGTAATTAAAGGCCGGGCCCTCTCCTAAAAGCTTTTCCCTGAAATGGGCAGCCCAGGGAGGTGGTTGGGTCATTACCCCTGGAAGTGTTCAAGATACATTTAGACATTGTACTAAGGGACATGATTTAGTGGGGAAATATTGGTGGTAGGTGGATGGTTGGAGTAGATGGCCTTGGAGGTCCTTTCAAACCTTGGTGATCCTATGATTTTATGATTCCATGATTCCATGCACATCTCTCAGGCAGTAGGATCACATGAGGATTTTTGAAGAGTTTCCAGTAGGAAAGAGTTCAGGTAATCACATCATGGTTGTAATAAAGGTCTGTGCACTGTCAGTCCATCCAAACCAGCTTGAACACTCATGCAAGATGGCAGACCTTGCACATGGACCTCTGGGTTAGCTCTCACAAGTCCTGCCAGATGGTAGCCCTTCCAAACTGGGGGCATTTTTAAGAGGAGAAGGCATCAATGAAAGCAGAGAAATTTGGTGCTATACACATAGAAAATGTAGATTTTCTCTCTATTTATTATTGTCATTGTCAGAGTTTAAGACATATAGGTCTGTGTATCCTGTTTACTTCCAGGCATCTTGAAAGTCCAAGGGAGTGTACCCTCCCTAGTAGTGACACAGGCAAACTAGTAACAACAAACAAGAAGGCCTAATACTTTTTTGCCTGATCTCTCTGATAATGGACCAACCACCCCAACATCTGGCTTTGGTGAGGGTTGGGAAGCAACATCCCCTCCCACGTAAGAAAATCATTTCAGACTACCTGAGGAACATGAACAACTTGATCCACAAGTCTATGTGTCCCTACAAGATGCAGCCCAGAGTCCTGAGGGAACTGGCACATGTAATTGCCAAGACAACTGGTGACTGGAAAAAAGGCAACATCTCACTCATTTTTAAAAAGGGTAAAAACGATGACCCCAGGAACTACCAACCTTTCAGCCCCTCTTTTGCCCAAACCTTGCCTTTCCCTCCTCCTGGGTTCCCTAGCACTCGAAGTAAAGGGAGGTTGATACCGAGAACCCATGCTTCATTCAAGGGCAAGTCCTGCCTGATGTCACGGGAGTTAACAGTCAATTTATGCCTGTGACAGGGGGAGTAGGCCCTGCCCTCCCACCCCCCCTGCTGGCCCACAAAATGGGAAGGAAGGAAGGGAGGAAAAAAAAAACAAGCACAACAATCTATGGAGGGTAAACTTATTTTACTAACTATGATATCAGACTGCAAGAATAACACAATATAATACAATCTAATTGAAATTGAGACTAATAAATCAAATAAGATAGGAGAGAGAGTTCCCGAGGACCGAGTCAAACCTGAAAAAGCTTGGGAACGGCTAGGAAAGCACCTCCAGCACCCACTGCCAGGCAGTAAAGAGACCGCCCCACCCGGAAGGGTCAGATCCCATGACTTCCGTAATGTATAGGGATAGGTACGTAGAATTGGAGCATTAACACTTTAATTCCAGTACATGATGTTTTGATGTGGAATACTGAAAATCAAAAAAAACATAAAACCATGACACTGACCAATCTAGTGGACTTCTTTGATGGTGTCACTGCATCAATGGACAGGGGAAGAACCACAGATGTCATCTATCTTGACTTCAGTAAGGCTTTTGACATAGTACATCCTCATAGAGAAGCTTAAGAATTATGGGTGTGATAGTGGAATGTCGGTGGATTGAAGAACTGGCTGGATCAGGCCCAGAGGGGTTGTGATCAGCAGCTCAGAGTCTAGTTGGAGATCAGTGATGAGTGGTGTCCCTTAGGTCTCGGTACTGGGACTAATACTCTCGAATATCTTCATCAATCACACTGACAGTGAGGTTGAGTGCACTCTCAGAAAGTTATGGATGACATCAAGCTGTGGGGTGCAGGCAACACGCTGGAAGGACAGGATGCCATCCAGAGGGATGTAGACAGACTTGAGCAGTGGGCCTTGATTAGGTTCAGCAAAACCGAGTGCAAGGTCTTGCACCTAGGTTGAGGCAACTTCCACTACCAATACAAGCTCATATTGGGACTTAAAGGTACTGGTGGATGGTAGCTGGACATGAGCCAGGTCTACCCTCACTGCCCAGAAAGCCAACTGTATCCTGGGCTACATCAAAAGAAGCATGGCCAGTGAGTTGCGGGAGGTGATCTTGCACCTCTACTCTGCACTGATGAGGCCTCACTTGGAGTACTGCATTCAGATGGGTACTCCTGCACTGAGGGAGAGACATAATTGTTGGAAAGATGTCCAGAAGGCACAAAAATCAAGGGATGGAAGCCTTTCTACAAGGACAGCTGAGAGATTTGGGGTGTTCAGCCTGGAAAAGAGAACGCTCCAAGGTGACCTGAAAGAGGCCTCTCAGTATCTGAAAGGGAGATACAGGAAAGAAGGGGACAGAATCTTTAGCATGGTTTCTGGTAACAGAACAAGGGGAAATGGCTTCAACTTAAAGAGAGGAGAACGAGGTTGGATATAAGGAAGAAAGTCTTTCACAGTGAGGGTGGTGAGGAAATGGAACAAGTGCCTCCCTTACCATGCTGGTGTTGATGTCTTACTCCAATCAGAAGGGAGAATAGAGGAACATGGTGATTTACACCATGCCTTAAGCAATATTAATGTTCATCTACCATCTCTGAAATAATCACCATCTTGGTCATTGGTCATGACCAATAGCTGCAAGCCAACAGGGCAGCCAAAGCACCGCCTGTGGTAGGCAGCTGAGCTGACTGCTGGTAGTTTTACACCAGACTATCCAATATTCTGCCTATATGCATTGGAAACATCCAGGTGATATTCAACTAAAGCAATCTTTGTTCTGGCAAAAATTATTCTGTACATTCTATACCAGTGTGTGCAGCCAAGCTGTTGAGTACACATAATAGTCACCACAACGGGGACACACATTTGGACAGCACTGCATTAATCCTACCTCACTGCTGACCAGCTCCTGAAACAAGCTTCTGTTTTGTTTCTATAAGCTTAAGTGGGTTAGCACTGAAGAATTAAATTAGACTGTTGCTAACATCTTCCTAATGTTTATATTTTAGGTTGTGGTTTTCTGTAAAGCATATTGGTGCCAAAATCAACAAGCTGGAAGTGTTATACAGTGTACAGTGGAACCTCCTGAAGCTCTCTGCTGTTTGTTGGTGTCCTGACAGTTCTAGTTTCCATGGAATTGAGCAGAACTAAGGTTCAATAGTACAACTGAGAGTTAACATGCTTTAATGATATTGCTTTCCCTTTCAGCATGGAAATATATACAAGCCAAAATATAAACGGAAAAAAAAAAAAAATTCACTAATTACACAATTTTTTCTTACCAAAAAATTCCCATACTGTCTCTTCACAGCAGAATATTGTGGCTACTATATATAAATCCTTTCCCAGGATTATCAAATTTCAGCCAGACTGTAAAACATAGATACATCACCCAAGTCTGTCATGCAGTATAATTACTCTCAATTTATCAGAGGAGGGAACTGATTTTTAAGTGAATAAATACTCCCACTTCTGTTGAAATGTTTACAGTCCATAATAACATCCTTTATTATCAAGGTTCCTTCAAATGACCAAAAATGAAATGCCATTAATCAGCTCAGAACAACTTCGGCACTTGTAAATCAGTGACAAGTACTATTCAATCTAAGCAAGTTCCTCTATCTACATTTAACCCAAAGTGAAATTTACACCAAGTACTTGGGAGGAAAAGGCTCAGATGCAAATAAATACTTGTTTTTGGAGTTGCTCTTCTTAACAAAGAATGAGATTATGAATATAATGACAAGATATTCTGCTTCATGGCTTTGGATAAGACATCAGAGTATACATTACATTCTACATCCTACTTGTAAAGGTGACAGTATTTGTTATTATTTGATGGCACCCTGCTGGCACCTAAGACATCAGAACTACTTTATCATCCTTAGCATCCATGCAAATGGATGTGAAGAGACAGTGGGTAGTATATGAAGCACAGAGGATATATCAGAAAAATTCTTATTGTCTGCTTATAAACATTTGTGCCATGACTGTCCCAACATTGGAAAGAAAAACTTTGTACTAAAAAGGCTGTTTCTGTCTTATATATTATGAGTTAGCCACACTGTGACCATTCTCCTGAAAACTGTACAAAATTATCACCTGTCAGTGAGACTGGGAAAAGATGGACAAATGTAACTGTCAGCTCACAGAGAAGAAAAAAAAAGAAGAAGAAAAAAAAATAAGATTGAGGAAACTGGAAAACTGGAACAAATAATATCTGAAACCATATTGCATATTATTTTTTTTTAATAGTCCAATTTCAGTCCTTGGATAAGGAATTGGTTGGAAGGCCACAGACAGAGGGTTGTGTTGATTGGCACTATGTCTTTGTGGAGGCTGGTGACGAGTGGTGTCCCTCAGGGGTTTGTCTTCAACATCTTCATCAATTACATCAATGCTGGGCCTGAGTCCACCCTCAGCAAGTTTGCCGATGACACCAAGCTGGTTGACAAGTTAGGAAGAAGAGATGCAATCCTCAGGGACCTATACAAACTCAAAAGGTGGGCCCATGTGAAGCTAGTGAGGTTCAACACAGTTATGGGCAAGGTTTTGCACTTGAGTCAGCCTGGAGAAGACTGCTAGAAGACCTCATTGCATCCTGCTAGTATTTAAAAAGAGATTATAAACAGGAGGGAAATCAACTTTTTACTCAGCTAGATAGTGATAGAACAAGGGGGAATGGTTTTAAGCTCAAGGAGGGACAGTTTAGATTGGATGTCAGGGGGAATCATAGAATCATAGAATCGCAAGGTTGGAAACGACCTGAAAGGTCATCTAGTCCTGCTGTCCTCCCACTACCATTTCTACCACAAGCCTCTAAACCTTATCTCGTAGCTTCTCATCCAGACACCTTTTGAACACCGCCAGGGACAGAAACCACCACCTCCCTTGGCAGGCCATTCCAGTGCCTGACCACTCTTTGAGTGAAAAAGTTTTTCCTTATGTCTTATCTAAATCTCCCCTGGCACAACTTGTGGCCATTTCCTTGGGTCCTGTTTGTTGCCTGGGAGAAGAGGCCAAACTCCTCCTCATCACAACCTCCCTTCAGGAAGTTGTAGAATGCAATGAGGTCTCCCCTGAGCCTCCTCTTCTTCAGACTAACAATTGCAGCTCCCTTGGCAGCTCCTCATAAAACTTGTGTTCCAGATCCCTCACCAGTTTTGTTGCCCTTCTCTGGACATGATTCAGGGCCTCAATGTCTTTTTTGTAGTGAGGGTCCCAAGACTGAACACAGTACTCGAGGTGCGGCCTCACCAGTCCTGCTGGCCACACTATTTCTAATGCAGGCCAGGATGCCGTTGGCCTTCTTGGCCACCTGGGCACTCTGCTGACTCATCTTCAGCTGAGCATCAATCAACACCCCTAGGTCCCTTTCCTCTTCACAGTCATCCAGCCACTCATGCCTTGTCGAACCTCATCCCATTCACCTCAGCCCAGTGATCCAGCTTATCTAGATCCCTCTGAAAGGCCTCCCTAACCTCAGGCAGATCAACACCACCTCCCAACTTGGTGTCATCTGCAAACTTACTGGGGGTACACTCAATCCCTTAATCTATGTCATCAATAAAGATATTAAACAAGATGCACCCCAATACCGACCCCTGGGGGACACGACTCGTACCAGGTCTTAGCTCCATTAACCACTACCCATTGGGCATGGCCCTCTAGCCAGTTGCTTACCCAAAGAAGAGTATACCTGTCCAGGCCATAGGCAGCCAGTTTCCCTAGGAGAATACTGTGAGAGACCACATCAAAGGCTTTTGGAAGTGCTTTACGGAGTGGTGAGGTTCTGGAAGAGGCTGCTCAGAGAGGCTGTGGATGCTGCGTATCTGGAGGTGCTGAAGAAAAGGTTGGATGAGGTCCTAGGTAACCTGGTCTAGTACCAGATCTGGAGGTTGGTGGCCATGCCTGTACAGAGAGATTGGAACTTGATGGTCCTTGGGTACCCTCCAACCCAAGCCATTCTATGATTCTGTGATTCTATGTTTCTGTGATTAAGTTTCAAAAATGCTATTTCAACTGCAAAGAAATAAAAAAAAACAACCTCTGTAGCTGCACAAATTCTTAAAGATTGTGCAAGGTATTATCTGATGAATAACACTACTGAGCTGAACAGCAAAACCACCTGTGAGATGGTCATGGAGGCTGAACTGTCATTGTTTCCTTCTGTTGCATTTGAATTGCTTTAACACGACAACCATGGAACTTCCAGTAAATTACACATGTAGTTTCAGTGTGGCAGCTAAAGATTTTTGCAGCTCTCTGCAGTATCCACTCTGGAAATAAATGAAATTTGGCCACTCATCTCTTCTACAAAACCTTGCAGATCTCTTCTTTGGGGCTGCAATCAGCAGCACATTTGCATGGACATGTCAACAGTACTCTGAAGGTAGATATTTAAAAAGGGAGCAGGGAAGAGATGTGATTCCTTCACTGTTAGTTTGTATTTCCTTAGCATGGACACTATTAACTGTCTCTGGTATTCCCTATGTAAGATATTGAACACTTAATTCAGATATCTTCAATTCTATATCAAACCAGTGACCAATGCAGTGCTCCTGAAGCCATGTGCAGCATCCCATCCTTGCTAAACCATCTCTCTGACATTCACCCCAGAGATCATGTGCTTTGGTTCCTCAGCAAAATCCCTTCATAATCAGTTTTGGTAAATCAAATGTCAGCCTTAGCAAAATGTAATAAACACCTAAATGGCTCATAATGCGTTAGCTGGCAATTATATAGATTAAAGAAAAGAAATGGTAAAAACTGACATTTACAGCATTTTAAAGGTTGCTTTAAGATCACTCATAATGGACTCTTCAGCCGTTGGAATGTTAAATACAAAAATTTTCACTTTATGGTCTGGTATTCACAGAAGCAAAATATAGTTCAAGGAATCAACACGTCAGTTCCGATTAAGTATTCAAGATTTCATTTTCCTTAAACAGTAACTTTCCACTTGGTAATTGCTGTATCTTGACATGGCAAAATAACTTCCTCTGACCTGACCTAGAACATGGAGTATCCTGGGACTTCACTGGGACATTTTGTCTTCTCAAACTATAACTCTGGGAAGCAAAGTAATGGTCCACATAATCCAATGGTGGTACAGGGCACATAACATGACTTGGCTGGGTGAGCTGGTTCAACGAAGTTGATTGAATGATTTGGGCAGCATCCATGCCAATTGTTTCTTTGGCTGGGTCCCATAACGCAGGCTTTCTCCCATCTCTGCAGCAGCACCACGTCCCTGTGAAGGAGTTTCTGAGGCACAGCAATCTGGGTTGCACCATGACATGGCCACATGGATGTGCTCAGTGCCAATCCCACAGCAGTTTCTGCAGCTGTCTGCAGCTTTACCCCAGGCTTGGCCACCACCCACTGCTGCACAGAGAGCTGCTTAGAAAGCATGGAGCAAGGGAGTGAACAGCAGGCATCCTCAGCAGCTCACTTTCTTGATAAGAAATAGGACATCTTGCACTTAAATTTTCTCTTCTTTGGCTTTTAGAGAAATGTTCATTGTGCTCATTGACATTGCCCCAGAGAGTTAGGCTCTGGGGTGAATATCACAAATGCAGTAGCTTTGTTTCCTCTGGCAAATCTCAGGCCACGCTCAGTCCAAGGCTGTGGGGACTCCTGGTTGCAGCTATTCTTACAGCTTGTCTATTTGGGCTTGCCACATCCAATATGGATCGGTAAGCTAAGCCACTCCAGAGACTGATTCCTAATCTTTTTCAGTTCAAATGAGCCAATTTCACTTATAACACTTAAAAAAAAGATTATTATCTGTCCATTTTTACTGTTGGAGATCAAGCATTTTAGCTATGTCAACCTCAAAAAAAAAAAATCTCTTTAGAAAGACTGCAAATTATTCAGATGATTTTGTTCCTTCATTGGCTTTTCCTCTAATTCTTTTACTCAGTGTTTCAGTGTTATTGTAACTCACATGTGCTCCAAAATATCCGAGGGACTGACTGGTTCTCCTGTACCATACTTCCTTATGACTGCTGTTGCAACTTTTGTCTCCCAGAATAGCTGTAGGAAAAGCAGGAAAACCCCACTATCTGTGGGATTATCCCGAGCAACCCACCACTAACAGAAGTTAAAATAGCCTCCCACCTGTCTATAGAATTGAGATTGTGGGCTTCAAAGACCACTCTTAGCCCACACTGAGCCATTTTCAGAAACATCAGCTGTCAGGAAGCTTTCGGCTGCAAATCCCAGAGCCAAACACCTTGTAATCCTATCAGTTCAGTTGAGGGCAGGGTGGTGTTGACCCAGAGTCCAACAGCTCCTGCAGTGCTCTTTGCTCAGATCCTTCTACCCTCCGTACCAGAACTGGAAATCTGAAGCTTCTAAACACCATCACTCACAACAATAGTTAATCTCATAATCACCAGCTCAGCTGGCTGTAATTCTCAATATATTGTTTTATGAGCTTTCATTGGCAGGAAATGAATGATTTCTATCTCCTAAAAATGAAATGACTCCATAGGTACAGAACAGGGATTATTTATATAGAGAAGAATTAATCATAATGAAAGTAGCAGAAAATAAATAAAAGGGCAATTCTGCTGGTTGAGTGTCTAGAGTTGAAATTTCTGTTCAAAGCAAGTTTTAAGAATCTGCTATATGATGTTAGCTATATAAACCAAGCTGAAAGCTTGGATAGATATGTTTGAGTTGGCTGGATGCTGACTTAGATTAGTGCTAAGGCATTTGTGTGCCAAAAAGCAACTGCATAATTAGCTTGGAGAAAAGCAAACTAAAATATATATGAAAACAGTTTACTGATGGCACAATCTTCCAACAAATAGGTCATGAAGAAAAACACCTCTGGTAATTCCACACCATCAGAGTCACATATTAGCAGCACCACTCTACCAAGAATGCATGTACAAAACCAACAGTGTGGAAGCATCATATATCTGCTATGGAATAGTCTTCACCTAAAAAAAAAAAGAAAAAAGAAAAAAAGTAGCAGTATGAGGCAAGAAAATCATCATAATGGTAAAACGGCTTTTTAAGCTGGAAACACTTTACTGTTTGCCTCAGCTCTTCTTTCAGCTCGCAAATAAAAACAACAACCACCTCTCTTCCCACATAGCACCACTGCTGCTCCAAAAGTAATGCCTCCTATTTTATTATGTTGACCCACAATACCAGAGAAGGATGTTGGTGGTAAGGCAGTGTAGCTGACCCTTCCCACCAATATTCAGCTCCATTTTGTTGCCGTGTGACAGACAGGCAGCAGAGGGTCAGTCTGACATGCTAGTGTGAATGAAGCAAAGAGGTGGAACTGAATTCCTCCATTCAGGAGGCACTCGCTGATATTCACTGACACTTGGCAAACATTTCTGAAGATCAATCAGTAGTTGTTAGCACTGTGAGGGTGGGTAGTGCATTTCAACAGCGGCAACAGTGATAGTGTTCTCCTCTGCTGATGCAGATTTTTACAAGTATGGCATGCAGGTTCTTGTTCATCGATGGTGAAAATGCACAGCTAATGGTAGTGAGTCTGCTGAAAAATAATGTTTGTAGCTGAGACCTTGCTCTATCAAATAGTGCTGTTGTGGTTTTTGTATCTGTTGTCATTTCTATGAAAATAAATAAGAGGCATTATTCTCACAGCAAGCATGGATAAGTAGAGATATATTTTTGAGCAGACAAAATGGACTGAGAGAAAAATACGATGGCCTAAAGCTGACACGTTAGCTTTCACTGGCAACAGAACCGGTATATAACTTTTTCCTTTATTACAAGTAAGTAGACTTAACACATCATTTTTACAAGAAACAGCAGTAAATTTAAGTTCTGTTTTCCATTAACTATCTTGCCTGCCAGACTCATCCCAAGACCCTCCTAGTGACACAGTAACATGCTGTTTTGATGCCAATTCAATGCAATTACACGATTTTTTTTTCTCTGACTTGGAGTCTCAACACCCATTCTGCAGAGACAGCGAGAGCACATGGAGAATGAATACCAAAACAACTTCAAGCTTTGCCTCAGAGAGAGAGCGGTTCCCAGAGAGGAGCTTGTACAGGATGACAGACCAGCAGATAAGCAAAGAATTACCTCCTGGGCTTCCAACCTCTCTGGGCAAGTCCTGCAGGTTCCCCCTTCCCTGTGCAGGTCCTCCTGCAGAGCATCCCCAGGAGTCCTCCTGGAGCTTGCCAGAGGAAAGCAGGCTGCAGTCAGACTTTGGTCAGCAAAAACTTCACCGCTTTTGTACAAAATAGATATATATTTCTGAAGCAGTGAAATAAGCTCAGTTATAACACTGTCAAGCTTCAGAAAAGAAAGAAAAGCCAGAACTAGTTTCCAGCCCTATTGTAGCCACATCTCCATCCAAAAGTTAAACTCATCTCCAGAAATACACAATCCTAGCTTACCACACTGATTCCAAGGAGCAGCCATATAGTCCAGGCATTAAAAAGCAGCCTGTGTGGCTCATAAAGCACAACTATTCAGAGAGGTATATTTTGGTTTGATGACTAGTACGGTCTGCCTGTTTTCCTGTCTTTATAATTAAAGCATTATTTTAAACTACATGGCATGAATTTGTCTTCCTGTGTCCTCAGTTCCTCCTTTATAGCTTTCCCTCTTATAAATAAAATGCATATTCATTCCCTTTTTTTTCTGTCTTCACAGCCATGAAATCAAACAATTCCTTTCACAGCCCTCCCTTCTCACTGCTTTTCCTAATACCCATGTGCATTAAAAGCTCATCCATCATTGTTTTCTTGAATTCAGCTTTTTAATCAGGTCTGTATGTATATTGGTTTGAGCATGTGGCAGTTTAATTACCCTCTTGAATATGTGAAACACATCTTTGTCATATCTACTTATATCTGAAAAGAGCCATCCTACAACACTAATTAAAGAGGGATGATGACAATTTTTCCATACTTAAATGATATCCCATCTGTCTAGTCATCCTCATGTTCACTCTCTGGATTAATTAAGGGTAGGGAAAGGTTGCTTCCCTGGAGCTTTGCTTAATGCAGGATGAAAAGTCCATATTAATGAAGAAATATACAAAATTCCTTTCTTCTCCTCCCTGAATAAAACAAATACATCAAAGTAGAACTGAGTGCTTCATTTAGCTGTTGTCAGTCTAATCAACTCCTGATATATTGTATGGCATCAGAAGTCATTTTTCTGCAACTGTTTCCTAAAGCTAACAGCTGGTGTTTTGGGATACCCTACACTATCAACAAATCATAGATAGCAACTCTGCACTGGTATCTGGACCCAGATTTAAAAAACAATTGTGTTGATCTGGTGAAAGAATAAATGTACGACTGCCCTTGAGCACTGTCTTTTATCAGCCTGGGAGTAGATTGCTTGTAGATACTTCAGAACCTTGTGCAACCAGGCAGTAGGTGGGTGGTGAACCTCAGCAGTTAAGTGTTGAATGCCACTACTGCACACAGGTCACACATGCCAGCCACCAGCCACCAATACATGTTGAAAAGTGAAAAATTTAGCTAGAAGAAGCAGTTTCAGCAAGGCCTGGACATCCCTGCCCCATGCTATGCAAGTGTTAGAATTAGGTCCACTCCTAACTTAAAATGGTTTCCATTCTGTCCACTTCTCCCAGCTGCCACAGATTTTTCCCAGTTGCTGAGACTAGTGGCACAATCTTTCACTTACACTGCTGCTAAAGACTTTATTTGCTCTGCTTTTATTTTGCTGGTTTTATCCTAGCAATACAAGGCACTGCAAATATTTCTGTAAATTAATTAATTTCATATAGTACAACTTCATAGTATTAATCTAGGGTCATCAATTGCTGAGAATCTATTTCAATCCCCTGGTTAGGCCAGGAGATAATAACAGCTATAAATTTGCATGAAAAAAGAGGCAGCTAACTATTTAAACTATTAAAATATACTTCTTTAATAGCCATCATTTTTCATTGTCATTGTTCTCATATACTATACAAACTCAGTATTCATTTCAATATTTTTTCCTGCTTAGTGTACATTGTCCTTTTTTTTTTTAATCTATTTGTCAAACTACGTGATAAGAAAAATGTGCTTTGTTATATACATATATAAAAAGATGATGGACATATTTTCTTACAGGAATGCTGAATCTTAACATTGTAAAGCCTTTAAACCAAATTTTCATAGAAAGATAATAAATTCAAACCTTACTAAATCAGAGTTAGCCTGTGGCTAGAAATTTAAGGAGCAGCTGAGGGAGCGGGGATTATTTAGTCTGGAGAAGAGGAGGTTCAGAGAAGACCTTATCCCTCTCTATAGCTCCCTGAAGGGAGTTCATGGTGAGGTGGGGGCCGGCCTTCTTGCTCAGATGACAAGTGACAGGGCACAAGGGAACAGTCATAGGTTGTGCCAGGAGAGGTTTAGGTTGGGCATAAGGAAGAATTGCTTCATAGAAAGTATGACCAGGTATTAAAAAAGTACCCATGGAGATGGAAGAGTCACCATCCCAGAAGGTATTTAAGAATCATGTGGATATAATGCTTAGGGACATGGTTTAGTGGTACAATTTGGCAGATCAGATCGATAATTAGACATTGTGATCTTACAGATCTTTTCCAACTTAAATAATTCTATTTCAGCAGCTGCCAGGATAGTGATATTCTACATCCTGAAAATTTCATTTTCACTTTTTTTTTTAAACAGCAAATAATTAACTACATTACCAAGCCATTATTATTGAGGCATTGAAATTAAAGAAAAAATATTTTCCTGTTATTTACTCTGCATTTTTGTCTCTCTTCTGTCCTCATTGTTGCATTTCACACTTCTCTTATTATTTTCCCAATTAGAACCCGAAAATTAATAGTCTTCTTAACTCTCCTACCTAATTCATTATTTTGTCTTCATGTTCCCTCCCCAGCTTTAAAGAACACTTGGATAGTTGTTCATCTAGATAAAACTGCCCTGGAAAAAAAATTGCCATTTCACTCCTGAATCAAAACTTTAACAAAAAAAAAAGTCAGTTTTTGACTTCTGTCAGCCAACGGAAATACTCCAAGTACTTCAAATAACTCTTACAGACAAGCTTAAATCAGATAGCTTTTTCACATGTAGAAAAAAATTTTGTGCCACTTCTGCAGTAAATCTTAACTGCAATTTGAAGTGCTGTTTTATTCCCCCACACACAGCTCTGCAAAAAATCAGCTTCTCATATTTTATTTTTCAGACTTAAGTTGTACAATTAGATTCATTAAAAAAAAAAAAAAGCAAACACTATACACTCCTAAGTGTTTTGCACCTGGCTCACTGAGTGAGAATGCATTCTTTAAGACTTAAAAATGTTCTAGCAACAAGAGTAGCTGAATTTCAACAAGAAATTGGTGTTTGAATCCATTGAGAAATATTCTCCCTATAAGCATTGCAAAGAAATAAGCTGATTTAATAATGGATACCATTTATAACATTTTTCATTACCTCTGAGCCTACTCTACAACATGAATAGTTGAGTGGCAGTGCAAGGAATCCAAAGAGGTAGGAAGAAAATATTTTTTTTAGTCCAGAATGAACATAAGAAAACAGGCCAGCAGAATAGCATGCAATTTCAAACTATAAGGTCAGAATGGTTGCATAGTGATTCTTCCTTACAAAAATGTGAATAAAAGTTTCAACATGATAAAAAAACGGTTTCATCCCATCTGACTAAAAATGTAAAAGCATTATGGTAGGAAAATATAACATTGTTTTATTTTATTAAATATGTTTCTTGCAAGTTTGCAATCTTAAGACCCAGTTCTTGCCCTTTCCTCCCTCTACCAATCTCCTTTACTGCTGATCCTGTTCTTTGTCTGCTTGCTTTCAGTAACTTAGAAGCAATGTTTGCAAGTAATATCTACAAGACTTTACCTATAAGCAATGGCTGAGAAGTTACATTAAAACTTCATCTTTCACTTTGAGAGGAATGAGAGTAGCATTTTATCAATAGCCAGTACTGAAAAAGAAATAATGAAAGGAGTGATTTCACTGGAAAACTGTGTTTTTACTAGTCCATCATTATAAGCATTTCCATGAATTTAATAATAACACCAATATCCAATATTCTGAACTTAATGTAATAAATGAAGGGTGATCACATTACTCAGTTTTAAAAATTGCTTTACATAATGTAATCACTTACTTGCTCTAATTTAATTTCACTTTACATCATTTAATAAATGAGTGCCGATCATTTGACATAATTGAATAAGTAGTTCAGCTCATTCTCTGTACTTCTTAGATCACAAAATTGGCCACTTTTTGTCATCTTCCAGGATGGCAATGCAAGATTTAAGAGTTGAGTCTTATTTTTTCTGTCAGCTTCTTTGTTATCCAGAGTAATTCTACTATGCAGGAAGGAACTTAGCCCAGCCATTCAGGATGAATTTTTAAAAAAATAAATTACTTAACATTGAGAATCTAAATCCCAGAAGCTCTAGAAACTCTTCTGTTTCCTGTGAAGTCAGTGAGTATAGATATCACAATGCATTTCCCTATCTTCTCTCCAAGGAAGTGAGGAAAGTGTTTATACATCTTCTTTGAGCACAGAAGGCAGAAAATTATACTTCCTTATGTGTCCTGGGCTCTTGCCAGGATCCATTGGACTATGCAAAGGAAGTTTCACAGAATCACAGAATGGCTAGGGTTGGAAGGCACCTCAAGGATCTGATCTAGTCCAACCTCCTCATGGCCAGCGACATCTTCCCCACTAATCTAGACCAGGTTGCTCAGGAGCCCCATCCAATCTGGCCTTGAACACCTCCAGGGATGGGGCATCCACAACCTCTCTGGGCAGCCTGTTCCAGCACCTCACCACTCTCTCTGTAAAGAACTTCCCCCTGACATCCAACCTAGATCTCCCCTCACTTAACTTAAAACCATTTCCCCTTGTCCTGCAGTTATCAATCCTTTCAGAGTTGATTCCCCTCCCCTCTGTAGGCTCCCTTTAGGTATTGAAAGGCTGCAATGAGGTCACCCCGCAGCCTTCTTTTCTCCAGACTGAACAAGCCCAGCTCCCTCAGCCTGTCTTCACAGGGGGAGGTGCTCCAGCCCCCTGATCATCTTTTTGGCTCTCCTCTGGACCCTCTCCAACAGCTCTCTGTCTTCCTTGTACTGGGGGCTCCAGACCTGGATGCAGTATTCCAGATGGGGCCTCACAAGAGCAGAGTAGAGGGGGACAATCCCCTCCCTGTCCCTGCTGGCCATCCCTCTTCTAATGGAGCCCAGGATACCATTTGCCTTCCGAGCTGCAACGGCACACTGCTGGCTCATGTTAAGCTTTTCATCCATCAAGACCCCCAGGTCCTTCTCCACAGGGTTGCTTTCAAGGACCGCTCCTTCCAGACTGTATGGGTGCCTGTGATTCCTTTGGCCCAAGTGCAAAACCTTACACTTCGCCGTGTTGAACCTCATCAGGTTCACCCGGGCCCACCTTGCTGTTGAGGTCAAGTTTCTAGAAACATACCACAGCCCTCAGATCACACTGACCTTAACAGAAATCTCTGTGCAGCACAACAGAGCTCTGGATATATTTGAAGGCAGATAGACTCTCAGAAAAAAATTATGGAAATCATAGAATCATAGAATGGCCTGGGTTGAAAAGGACCACAATGATCATCTAGTTTCAACTATGTGCAGGGTCGCCAACCACCAGACCAGGCTGCCCAGAGCCACATCCAGCCTGGCTTTCAATGCCTCCAGGGATGGAGCATCCACAACCTCCTTGGGCAAAAATACCTGGAATTTGTGCAAGACTTTAACAAATGATGTCCCAAAAGCTACTACTCAGTAGTACCATGCTTTTGAGTGACCAGCTTGTGATCACACTGGAGAAAGTGAAGATGGCAGGATGAAGGTCTCCCAGACTAGTAGCATAGCAATATTATTATGCTGTAAATTAAAGAATTCTACACATAAATGTAGGTTAGCAAGAAAATCTTATTTATCCCTGCACCATAGGCTATGTAAAGGTCTGGGGTCAGGTCTCATCTAGTACAAGGTGCTTCAGCTCTGCCAGTGGTAGAGAAAGTGAAGCACTACTCATTTTGGAGATGCTCCTTCCTCCGTGTCTAAAAAAAGCTATGCAAATAAGCCAAAGGAAGCAGATGGGAAACCCCTCCCACAATATTAATACTTGGCAAGAGCTGCCACTTTCCCAACTGTGCACAACCCCAGAGTCACTTCTATTACCCAGAAATCAGTTATGGTGTGAATAAAGTAAGTACTAATATCAGATTCTTGGTACATGTTAATATATCTGAAATGGCATTTTAAAAACAGCAACAGAGCAAAATAACTTAAAAGGCTGAATTAAAATGTTCCATTTTTTTTTAAGTAGCTAATAGTTACTTTGAAATATTTTTATCAGATTACTTTCATATTGTTTTTGTGTGGCTTGGGGTTTAGTTATTATTTTTAACCTGTAAGGCAAAGGAGCTTTAAAACTTGTTTCATTAATGTAGTTGCGAAATTCATACCTTCATTTACAAAGCTGAATTCTGATTAATCTTTATAGAAAGTAATGTATAAATCGCTGAAAGATACTAACAGTTTGAAGACCAAAAAAGCATGATGACTACTTCTGTTGAATTATCGGAATATGCACTAGCTTACATGTCTCAAGAGATGAAGGGACAGAGATTGGCTTCCTTTATGCAAATCATTTGGACATTTCTAAAACTACCCACTTGAAACTTCTTTAATTATAAAGGATTTTTTTTTTTTTTTTTTAAGAAATTGTGATTTAAATTAGCTAGTTTCAGCTTTCTCATCCAATCCAGTTCTACATAGGACACAAAAGCACTCTGAAGTATATTCATTACAATTACTTGCCTATTGCTATAAGCTGAATAGCTATCTTTTACATATTGTTATATAAGGCTCTACAATAGAATCTGCATGCAATCTGTAAATATGCATACCTATACACATAAATTACATATTGTATATTCTAGTATTCTCTCTGAAACACGCAGGTAGTTTGAGAAAATATTTGCTCTAGGAATACATACATAACAGTGACAAAAGCTGAAAGGAATACATGAATGGGTTGATTTAAGGATTTCTTACAGCCCCCTAGGTTCTCTCTTCAGCTGCAGCCTCCTGCCTTCATCTTTCACACCTTAAGCACAAGATTGATCTTTCTTTCTCAAACCAGCAGTATAAATTTCAAAAAAAAAAAAAAAAAAACCCAAAAACAAAAAACAGCCAGCAAAAAACAACAAGAACAAAAAAAAAAACACCAAAAACAACTTACTATTCGCTTAGCTCTAGTGGCAATACAAATGCACACTGTGTTGATTTGTTTAGCCTGCACAAACTTCTCTTCCAGCATCCCCACGTGGATTTAGTGCTGACTTTACACAAATTTCACTCCAGGTGAGCTCGACCATTTTCCTGCAGTTTAAGGTGTGAAACAGCAGATACGTTCACTCTTCATTACCGAGCTAACTGCTGTGGTTGTGGTTTAACTCCAGCAGGCAGCTCAATAACATGCAGCTGCTCAGTGAGTCCCTGCAGCAAGATGGAGGAGAGAATCAGAAAAGTAAAGTGCAAGAAATTGTGGGCTGAGATAAAGACAGTTTAATAAGTAATAAATAAATGCACAAGTCAGTAACAAAAAACACAACTGCTCTCCACCAATGGATCAGTGCCCAGCCAGTCCCCAAGCATCGGCAACCCTGGCTACCCCACATTTTATCATGGAGCATAACACTATGCAGAATGGGACATCCCTTTCGTTACTTTGGGTCAGCTGTCCTGGCTGTGGTCCCTTTCAGCTCCTTGTATACCCTCAGCTTCCTCACTGACACAGAAGCTGAAAGCTGTGAGCGTTGCTCTGTAGCAGCTAAGCCATGGGTGTATTACCATTGCTGCTTTCATTACGAACTCAAACCACAGTGCCAGTAAAGCTATTAGAAAGAAAATTAACTCTGTAGCAGCCAAACAGTTGTATATCAGAGCAACACTGAACTGATTAAATTCACTGTAAGAGATACTGAGCTCTTCAGTAAAACTACATGCCTAGGTGGAAAACTAGGTTACATTTCCATGGTGCATTTCTGCATAGAATCACAGAATCACTAAGATCTCAAAGATCATCGAGTCCAACCATGACCTAACCATCCTACCCTAACTAACAACCCTCCACTGAATCATGTTCCTGAGCACCACATCCAAATGGATTTTAAACACATCCAGGGATGGTGGCTCAACCATCTCCCTGGGAAGCCTATTCCAGTGCTCAACAACCCTTTCTGTAAAGAAATGTTTCCTGGTATCCAATCTAACCTTACCCTAGTGCAACTTGAGGTCATTTCCCAATCATCTTGTCACCAGTGAGAAAAGACCAACTCTGCTCTGCTGTAAGCACCTTTCAGACATTGGAAGAGAGCAGTAAAGTCTCCCCTCAGCCTCCTTTTCCCCAGATTGAACAGCCCCAGTTCCTACAGTCTCTCCTCATATGCCATATTCTCCAAGCCCCTCACAAGCCTTGCTGCCCTTCTTTGGACCTGCTCCAGCACCTCAGTGTCCTTCCTGTACTGAGATGCCCAAAACTGAACGCAGTACTCAAGATGAGGCCTCACCAGTGCCGAGTACAGTGGCAGGACGTCTTCCCTATCCTGCTCACCACACCATTCCTGATACAAGCCAGGGTGCCATTGGCCTTCTTGGCCACCAGAGCATACTGCTGGCTCATATTCCATCAGTACACCAAGGTCCCTTTCCATCAGGCAGCTTTCCAGCCACTCCTCCCCAAGCCTGCAGGGTTGCCTGGGGTTGTTGTGACCAAAATGCAGGACCGAACACTTGGCCCTACTGAAACTCATACATTTTATCTTGGCCCATCAATCCAGTCTAGCCAGGTCCCTCTGTAGCACCCTTCTCCCCTCAGGCAGATCAACACTCCCTCACAACTAGGTGTCATCTGCAAATTTACTGAGGGTGCACTCAATCCCCTTATACGTACATACATGCATACAGCAGGCATCAACAGAAAACTGTCTTCAAGAAATTAAGCTATTTCTAAAAAAATTAAAACTGATTTCCGATACCCAAAAATTTTAACAACAAATGACACAGTCTTTCATCTTCATCGCTTCAGTCATCAACTGAACGTCAACTAAATGTGTTGGCTCTCAGAAAAGTGCTTGGAAATGTTCCCCTGCTTTGAAAGAGCCATTTGGCTCAAGGGACAATTGCAGACAATAGGATTTCTTCCTAGTGTTTGTAATAGCGGCTGCCAGATACTGGCAAAAATCTTACTGTTGACGTTGCTCTAAAGAAATTTCCTCATTTCGGGAAAAGAGCACACTTAGCTGTTGCACATAATCTTTTAGCTAATGCTAATCATTCAACTTGACTTCTTAAAAAAAAAAAATGGCATAACACTACAACTTCTTCATTCACTGGCACAATCAAACAACAAGAACATCTTCCCAAATTGTCAAACCTATACTTTGTTTGTTTGAGGGGTTTTTTTGTTGTTGTTTTTTAACAGGTCTTGAAGGTTGGTGAGCCTTGAATCTTCAGTCAACTCCTGGCAAAACACAGAGTTTTCTACAGTGACATAAAATGTAAGTTGAAACTGAAAGGTAACAACTAAGTCATGGAATCAAGATTTGCTTGAGTCGGAAGGGACCTTTAAAAGTCATCTGATCTAACTCCCCTGCAATGAGCAGGGACACCCACAGCATGATCAGGTGCTCAAAGCCCAATCCAGCCCAACTTTGAATGTCCCCAGAGACAGGGCAGCCACTGCCTCTCTGGGCAACCCTTGCCAGTTCTTCACTGGATGAGGGCTACCTCATAATTCCAGAAACTAGACTGTGTTCTGTTCAGTATTAAAGGGGGAAGGGAAAATATCTTCTGGGGGAAAAAAAAAAAAGAAAAGAAAAGAAAGAAGGAAAAAAGGAAAAATAGAAAAAGGCAGGAAGACCAACAGACTGATGGAAAGACAAAGAAACTGTTGCAGTAGGCATTCGCAGGGTATCGGGCTGTGTCGCGACAGGACCTCCCCTGCTCTGTGATAAGAGACTGACGCGTGCTTGGAGGCGTAGATGTACTAGACATGAGTAAACGCACGTGGACATAGTAACATAGATAAGCATGTAAAGTATATAAGTTGCTGTTTCGCTTGCAATAAACACCATTCTGCCTAACATCACATTGGTGGGCACGTGGTGAGATGGTCAGGTCACAGCAGGGACGGCGTGAACCCTGGCTGGGCCACAGGAACGTAAGGAACTAGGGGTTTCCTACACGGAAACAGAAACAGGATCATTTCAACCTGCTCACCATCTGTACAGATGAAGGAGTCAGAAAGCCACAATCAGTTTCAAAACAGACATGGTACAAAGCTGCAACCAGCTCTCTTTCTTTGCCATGTCCAATGTTTGAGTCCAGCAGAGGACTTGAAAAAGGGCACTGAAGATCTGCAGTGGCGACTTTTACCTATAAGCATTAATTTTGCCTTTTGGACTACTATCTTTTAAGACAGATATCACAGTGAAATCATCGACTCACATATGGAATATATGGGTTTCAGTATACTCTGTAAAAAGAGTAATCACAGGATATATTTCCAGCTTTGCACTGAACATCGTTTTCTTTCCTTCAAGCCCAGAGTAATACGATTTCTAGAAATACAAAGTGTAGATCACTTGCTGGCTGCTTGTACAGCTGCTCATCTGTAGATTATGAAAAACACTGAAGATCCTTCCAGAATGAAGCTTATGTGTATATTGCACTGGTACCCAGGGACTTACACATCTCACATCATAAAAGACATTGCTTAAAATATCATTATTTTTTAAAAGAAGTCACTCCTATCCAGAAGTAATTATTCAGATTATTCAAAAATCAACATAAATAGGACATTACTGCTTTTTACAGTTCTGTCTAATGACTACCCACAAACAACTATTTTCATACTAAGTCTGTCTTGTGCATCTTCATACTTGCCTTTTGTTTGTACCACTTTTAAGATTAACAAACGTAATTGTTCTGAGGGACATACAGTAACATAGGATAAGTCTAGGGACATCTAGCTCACAGGAGAATAAAATAAAATTAAAGATTCTTAGAAGTCCTTTCTTATGGTTAACTCCCACAGATGTTTTTTTCCTTTTCTTTTTTTAATTATCACATTCTTCATATAGTGAGAACCGAAGGAGAAATGAATGACCCAGCCTTTCAGCATAGTGGAAAGGAGGTAAGGACATCTACATTAGAAATCCTCTTTAACTACACTGAAATTGCCCATGTTTTTCACTAGCAAGTAGAAAAGCAGCATTTCCATTCTTTCAGCTCAGAACTTGGTAAGGAGAAGGTTGTAAGGGAGAAGAAGTGACCCAAGAAGAAAAATACCCCCCTTGAATAAGGTGTTGGTAAGAGTGCACCACATTCAGTCCACTCTTCCACCATGCTTTTCTCAACAAACTCAATTTCCTCCTGTTCCTATCATTGTCATTTTCATTGTCTCTGTAGTGGTATAGCAATAGACTTGCTTCAAAAAGCATTTATGTGCCATGGTACCCCAAAGCCATAAAAACCCAATTACAGGAAGAAGTCATTTCACTGCCCCATGCATCCAACATCAAGCAAAATAAAGGAGGGTTCTTTCTTTGTGTTACTCAAAGATACAGCTGTTCACCTCTTTTGCTTTGGAAGATTCCCTTCTGTGAAGATTTGCTCACTGCTAATTGAGTAATTACTTCCTTCATTTAAATCAAGTTTGTTTGGTTCTTATATGAAGCCCCGCAGTATATTTCAACATTTAGTTCCCACATAGTGCATCCAGACATAGCTCTGATTTTTTTCCCCCTACACATACAAGCTATTGTCTTGTGATCTGGAGTCTGAAATTTGTTATAAAATACCTAGCATTTTTTATAGTATTTAAAAATGATAATGATTTAGCTGACAACTACTGAAAGCACAAAGGAAATTATCGAAAGCACTAGCTCCTAGGAGTCAAAGGCTTCCCTGGTTCCCACCCTTGATAAGGCTTGGGAATTACCTACAGCAACAGATGCAGCTGGTGCTGCCTCCATGTGCCATCCAGCCAGCCAAGAGGCTGATAGCATTTCTTGGATACACATGTACAAGCACACACAACCACACAGTCCAGAATCACTAGTGCAGAGCCTTTACATGTGCCTCTCTAGGCACCAGCATTACTTATACAGGAGAGAACACAGACAGCCCCTACACAGCGGCATTTGCCCCTTTCAGCACAAGCAAAATAGATGAATATCTGAAATAAATAAATAAATAAATAGGCAAGATTAGGTTTAGGTAAGAAGGTAAGACAGACTCACATACCTAAATGAAAAAGCAACCTATTGCTCCTGTCAGTCAAGCATGTGTAAGGCTTCCACATAACTTCTTACAGAGTAGAATTGACTCATTCCTAGCTTTGACACAGAGTAAACACAAATATTCTTTTTTCTCTTCATTAACTTCAGCATGTGTAAACTCAGTTCCTGAGCTACTATGAAGATAGTAAGAAGAGTTACAACAGGAGATATTTATTTTGTGGTTAGCAACTATATCTTCTCTATTTAGGTTGTACCCTCCTGCCACTTCAGGAAACACCATTTATTTTTTCTGAAAGTTAGTGTTTGAGCTTTAAGAAATACCAAAGGATTAGCTGCACCTTTGTAAGTGGACGAATCTGCTTTTTAATTGCACTTCAAAAATCTCACCCAGTAAGACTTATTCCAAAGTTCAGGTCATGACTTTACAACATTCTCTTACATTCCTGAGAAAATGATGCCTCTACCTTACAATCACCCACTTGCAGCAGTTTCAGCACATACTGAGATTCCCTCACACTTCCTGCTGGGATTTCCAGCAATGAAGTTTTTCAGGTGTTGAACAGGAACTGAGGGTGAAGATTGATCTAGCACTGCAACATTAAAGAAAAAAAAAAAAACATCAGTGATCAATTGGTTTGATTTATATGCAAATATACATCATAAAAGTTTTCTTTCAATGCAGTCACAACACAAGAGAGATTCAAGGAAAGCAATGCTGCCATTGCCTGTTGACCTATGAGAAGACAGACGACTCCAGAAATCGGAAGTCATAGAAAGGCTGATGGCTCATGAGGATGCCATTGCTTGCTCCAGCCAACAGCTCTAAGACACTGAGCACAACACAGCAAGAAAACAAGAACTTCATTCCATAATGCAATTGGTCTTGCAGTTTCCTCAGGCAGCCCTCCTGGAATAGCTGATCCAGCTGGTTTAAGTTATCCCCACAGTCAGCATACTTTTTACAACAGCTTCTAGGAATATGAGATTTTTCAGATGGAAAATGCCAAGAAGCAGCTGATGCCTTTAGCCAGTCTGTATAGTTTTGAAGCCCACAGCACTGGAGCTTTTTCTGAAGCATATCCACAGACCCGCTGCCATGAGCCAGGGAATGTGTGCCATTGTATTGATTGAAGGCTTGTCCCATTGTGTTCTTCAGCTCAACTGCCATCCAAATAGAGTAGAACTGTGTCAAAACTGCTAAAGACACTTGAAGACAAAGAAGAACTAGCAGCAGGTGCATGAGAGTCCCTTGGTGATAACGGGAGTTCCTTACAGAAACAGAAATAGCCAAAATACCAGCAGGTAGCAGGACTAACGCAGCTACAACAGCCAGCCAGCCAGGGAGAGGAAAGAAAGACTCCTGAAAAAAATGATGGTAGTTCTTGCACAACAGGATCACAAAGCATCCACCAAAGGTCAGAACTGTTGCGCTTGCCCAGAAAATGACACCAAGGAACAGCAGTAGAATGCGAGCAAAATTCCTGAGCCAAGAGTCCTCATAGATCCACAGAGACACGCGTCCACCCCTTACTCTCCACATCTTGCTCAGACCTAGTAGCTTATCCCTCACCACCACCATTTGAAAGGCCTCCACCTCACTTCAGCAGGTGCCTCAGATGACATCTCCACCCAAAAACAGCTTGCAAGAGAGCAGGGCTGATAGGCTCCCTTGGTGCAAAGATTAAGTTCTGAAACAGCTACCTATGTGTTATTACTTGTTCAGCATAGTCTGTAGATACCAGGAGGGACTGACTGTGCCTAGCTCGCTGTTGAGAGGACATTTACTCTGCTATTATTGAATGCAATTTCACCTGAAGGGGAAGAGTGGTTGAAAAAGAGCTGAACTTTTTGTTTTACTAGATTTCTGTGTTAAACATCTGAAAATAGGTAAACAATCAAGGATGTGGCCGGCAGTGCTGGGTCAGATCACTTAGACTACCGAAGTGATAGAACGGATTCAACTGTAAATCCTACAGCAGTAGCCAAAATGGCAACAAATGCACAAATCAGAGTCATTAAGGAAATAATTATTTAAGCAGAGCTATTCAATCAAGGATCTCTGTAGGTAACATGTACCCAGACTCATTATCCTTCCCAGTACGTTTACCACTCATTAGATTTGATGAGGGGCATAATGATGTTAATAATATTTTGCCCTTTTTTACTCAGCAAGATTTCTGCATAGATAGCATCAATTACTCAAGACACCTGGATGAGAAATCCCTACTTCTGCATTTGCATGCTCTCAGTTTGCGTCACCAGTGATTGAACTGAGTGCTGTAATGATTGAATACAATCAACAGTAAAAATTGTATTAACTTTTCCTTATGTGCCAAGAAACTGAATTACACACAGGCTAAATGACTTCACAACAATCACAGAGGAAATCAACGTCACTTAGCCAGCAGAAGAGTATTATTTCTCAAAAGTTATACAGAAGAGAGAAGTAGGATGAGGAGCCGGTATAAAGCTTGCCACAGGTGCCAGGAATGCATATTTAAGGCCAAAAAATATCTCCCTAATTTTCCTGAGGAAAAAAAAAAAAAAAAAAAAAGATGATATTTCCGTTTTCTTTCTCAAGATGCAGAACAGGGCTTGCACAATAAGCTAGCATAAGGGAGAATGCAGAGAGACATAATTCATTTTCAGAAGTGGGAGCAACTGAAGAAGGCCAGAGTTGGTTATTCGAATATCTGGAACCATGAAAAGTCTTAAAAAATTTGATGAGTGTACATCCAGAAAATGGTTGGTTTGTAAGGACCTATTGTTGTTATGTATGCTACGCATATGCCCATCTTGGACTGATCCCTGTTAAAATGTCTTTTTGTGTGCTGATCAAACATCATTAAGACTAGTTATTTTGGAGTTAGATAAAGATATCCCTGAAAGACAATGACCACTTTCCTCTGAGAAGGGGTAAAGAGAATTTCCCCTCACATTTATTTATTCTCCTATGAAGAAAGGTTGAGGGAACTGCGCTTGTTTAGCTTGGAGAAGAGAAGGCTCTGAGGAGACCTCATTGTGGCCTTCCAATAATTGAAGGGAACGTATAAACAGGAGGGGGAGTGGCTGTTTACGAGGGTGGATAGTGATAGACAAGAGAGAATGGTTTTAAACTGAGACAGGGGAGGTTTAGGTTAGACATTATGAGGAAGTTTTTCATACAGAGGGTGGTGACGCACTGAAACAGGTTGCCCAAGGAGGTTGTGGATGCCCCATCCCTGCAGGCATTCAGGGCCAGGCTGGATGTGGCTCTGGGCAGCCTGGTCTGGTGGTTGGTGACCCTGCTCATAGCAGGGGGGTTGAAACATGATGATCATTGTGGTCCTTTTCAACCCAGGACATTCTATAATTCTGTGATTTATACATCACAGAAGACAACACAAACTGAATGTTTTCACAGAGCAGAAGAAACATTAGAAAAGAAACAGAAAAACATTGTGGAGAATAAGACCTACTTACTGCTAGCTTTGTGGAAAGAGCACACAATCCTGCTTATCCTCTTTTCTGCCTTGCCTCATGCTTATAAAACTTAATGAGATATTAAGAACTGAGTTACAACACTATTTACTTCTAGCTTATTCTGCAGTCTCTGAAATACATTAGAAAGGCTCAAACTGCCTATAGGATAATTTTACTGCACCTCTTGTTCATTTCATCCAGAGTAACTGCTGGCCTTCTCTCCATACAGAGAAGAGAATTATAATGGTTATTGAAGCCTAGAGGCTCTTATCTTTCTAAATATTCCTCAATATATAATTTCCTATTTACTTGAATATGACTCTTTGGACTACTGTGAGGTTTTTTATTTCTTTCTTATGATTGCAGACACAAGATGGTGTGAGCAGTGAAGTGGACCTTCAGGACAGGGGTCTGTGCCACTGCAGGCTCTCCTCCATCCTTTGGTGTCTCCATCACTCCATGAGCAAGGATTTTGGTGGCAAGGTGGGCAGTCAGGAGGATCCACCTGGCTGCCCATCTGCCATGTCAACTAGAAACACCTGCACTGGATGTCCACTGTCAAAAGGAGAGTCCTCAATGCCCAATGCCAATACAAGAGGGGAGGCCTCATGCTGGCTGCAGCTCCTCATAGGGAGCGGAGGGCAGCGCTAAGAGGGAACTGCATGGAGCTGTGTCAGGACAGAGTAAGGGGGAGTTAGGGAAAGGCTTTGCCCCAGAGGATGAAGGGCATGGAACAGCTCTGCAGGACAGTGGGTAATGCCATGAGCTGCCGGAGTTCAAGAAAAATGTGGACACAGCTCTCAAATATAAGGTTTGGATTTGGGATGGTCCTGTATGGAGACAGGAGTTGGACTCCAAAACCCTTGTGAGTGTCTTCCAACTAAGGATATACCATTATCAGAAGTCCATTTCTGCTTAGAAATTTTATCTGCATTTGCAGCTAAAATTTTGGCTAAAGTAGAGACTGCAACATGACAAAGAGACTGTGTGTGAGGCAGAGTTAGGACAGCTCCTCTGTATTCTTTCCAATGATAAACAACATAACATGATAAATATCATCCCTGCTTTCTCTGGAGTTTTTTTCTGCTTATGAACTAATGAGTATTGAAATTCAAATGTGGGTTTAACAGAGAAACTACTTTCTGGTTTGTTGCTGTAAGTATAATTCTTCAAATAAATAAAAAGTCAAATGTGTACTCTTTGAATTCATCGATTCAGTGTTCTAGAAAAACATGACTAATATTGAAAAGTTCAGATAAGCTAGGAAAATCAAAATGATTTGTTCCACATGGGCCTGGGATCCAAGAGCCATCAAGTCAACAGTGTGATTGTACAAATGCAGTGCAGGCAGGTGACTAGAATCATAGAATATTCCAATCCATAAGGATCATAAGTCTGTTGAGGTCCTCAAGTGAGGACATCTAAACTTTTGTTGCAATGTTCAAATCAAGATGAGCAGCAAGTCCATGCAGATGTGCGTTAAAAAGAAACCTAAAGGCAAACATGGGAGTCAAGGCACCAGTAGACATGCTCTTCTAATTTTCATACAAATCCCATAAAAATGAGACAGGATCTTAAAATCAGACCCTCATCCGCTGCACACTTTGTCGGAGTAACAGAGAAAAGCCTTAAAACTGCTTCAGAAAAACAGCTGGCATTTCCCATGGAACCCACTTTCACATGAAGGTATTGTTACCTTGACCTTGTGATGAAGTTAAATTACTCTCAAAGAAATTTATCCTTAGAGATTACAACATTTTTTTAAGATCTTAATATATGAAAGCATGTTCATTTCTAAGTCCGCTTTCTAAGTCATTTCTAAGAAGCATGGCTGGGATAGTTTAGTTACAGTGACTCAATGGATTATCAGAAGAGAAAGAGGAAAGAATAGGGTCTGAATGACCAAAATGCAGGCTTTATGTCAATTTTACCTACCTCAGCTTTTATATGTCCACCCTGTCCACCGCTTGGCCTCATGAGGAGGTGAAAGATGGTCTATAACCCAGTAGGGCTAGCTGATCAGGAAAAGGTGGTAAGAGGGTATCACAGGTATTGCTGCTCTCTTCACTGATCCTGACCCTAACTGCTGGCCATGATAGTGTGTTCTCACCAAACTGAAGAGATTTCATAGGCAGTTCTTCCAGTTTCCAATCCTGGCTGGATGTAAAATGATAGCAAAGAAACTGTAATATTTGGAGGGGGGGGGGAAGGTGGGGCGGGAAGCCACTTTTGAATCTTCTCAGTCAGATCATTCAAGGAATGATGGGTAGTGAAAATAGCACACAGCAGAAGGACTGAGTACCAAGCAGAAAGCTGTTTTTAAAAAATCTGAAAGCTGTTAAATCTATTGGCTCACTGGGAATAAAGCACATTATCTTATGAGACATGCCGTATTACAAGATCACTCTGACAGCCCGAATGCAAAAAGGATGAACAAGCCTAGTGGACCCTGATCCTACAGTCTGTGCCTTGCACTATCAGTTGCCATGGTAACCACAGTCAAATGATGTTGCCGTGCATGGAACTAATATCTTTATGGGAAGCTTGAAGGAAGCAGAAGACATACGATTGCCACCTTCTATTCATGGAGAAAATGTACTCTTCACAAAAACTGATTTACCATTGTGTGGGTGTTCCCACTAAAGCCAGTCAGATGTTTTTACACACATCTGTTTCTCCAATAAAAAGTGGCCTGTTCTCTAATTGAAGAACCACATCAAATTATTTCCGGGCTTTTAATTGATTTTGCTTTTAACATTCCATATTTTCACTAATATTGAAAATACTGAAAATCAAATGACGAAAGGCTTCTCTTCTGAAATGAACGCAGTAAAAAATTACAACATTTTTTCTTTACTTCTTTCTCTTTTTTCCTAGCTTCCTTTTGTTTGCCAGTCTGGAATTTCTGTAAAATGTCTTAGAACTGAAATGAATGCACACTAGCAAAAACTAAGAAAAAAGCTAGCAAAAAATAAGCAAAAAATAAGAAAAAAGCAAACAACAACACTTTCTGTATTCTATCGCATTGGCACTTCAGAAGCTGGAGAATATTTTAAAAGACATTAAATGGAAAAAGAAAAAAAGGAAATTAAAACGAGAAGGAAACGTCTGTTCTCTTGACGTCCTTCGTTATATTGCAGTTGGTGATAAAAACAATTTGGAGGAATAGGTACTGTTTTAAAACTTGAAAAAATGAAGGCACGGAAGACTGTTGAATTCACGTCCCTTTGACATTTAAAGTGTTTTGTGAGATTTTAATTGTTTTCAACCATCACTAGCTACAATATTTTTTAAGGGAATGCAGTCTTCTCTTTTGTGTTTCACACCATATGCAGGATTTCTGGGCACATTTTGATGTTATAAAAAGATTTTAGCATGAAATAGATGCTCTTTAATTGTCACTTCATGAAAATAAGTAATAGATTTCAGGGAGGAATTCAGAAGTGTCTGAATACATTATCTGGAAGTTAGTAAAGACATGACAAAAAGCTTACACTTGTCAGAACTTCCACAAATAAAGTTTCTTCTTTACTGGATCTCCCCAGAATAGGGAATCTATATCTGATGTATTTTAGTCTAGAGAACACTTTCAAATAAAATTTGTCTGGAGCCCTGCTGGGCCTGCATTCTCCACTCCATTCCTCTGAGATGTGGGCAGACTATCGCAATGCTGTGTGTGACACATGTGAAACATTCCATTTCTGGCTGCTTTTCATTGTATTGTGAATGAATCTAATTGTACAGATATAAAGCACCCACTAGTAAATAAAAGTGTAGAAATCCTTATTGTATATAATTTCTACAAAATCTAGATGCAGTATCTGTGACAAATTGTTCATATTATTTAGATCGCTCCAAAGATAATGCCTCCTATTTTATTTCCTTGGAAATAACATCAGATGCAATGAGCACAGTGACACTGTCTAATAGAGCAAAGTCTCAGCTACAAAACACCATTTTTCAACAGAGTCACCACCATTATCTTGTGCCAGAGATGAACAAGAGTTTGCTGCACTCATCATGTCTGCATGAGTAAAGGTGGCAGCTGCATGACTAACCTGAATATGGCTTGTCTTTCATATCACTCTTGCTACTGCTGAAACACAGCACCCAGCACCTTGCTGTGTTCACATTTTCACCAGCGATGGACGAGAGCCCACATGCCTCACTTGTATATATTTGCACCACAGAGGTGACTCACTGTTGCTGTCACTGTAGCTGAAACTCACTGCCCACTGCCTCACTGAGCAGACATCCACTGTTTAGTCTCCATAAACATTCACCAAGTGCCAATGAATGTCAATGGCTGCCACATGGAAGAATTCTGTTCCACACTTTTGCTTCACCCACACTTCCATGCCAGACACCATTCTGTCACACTGCCTCTCTGCTGCCATCTGTCACATGGCAACAGCATGGAACACAGTATTGATGGGAAGATTAAACCTCTACTGCCATACTTCCAACATCTACTTCTGACATCATGGGCCAACAAAATAATAGAAATGGCATTACTTTCAGAGTAGCCCTCATATTTTTGTGGCAAATATTAAAACCAGTTTATCTCAGGGTTTTAAATTATGTGGGTGCTTTTGCAAATTGCTATTTCTCAGAAAATAATGGCCTCTGAATGCTTTTTGATTTCAAGATAAGTCACCCTTAAGTCATTAGGATTTACTACAGTATAGAAACCTGGATTCCACTGCTGATCTTACTATGAAAGTGAAGTCTAAGTCAAGTCAGTCTCAGTCAAGTCTCCTTGCTGCAGAGGATGTTTTGGAAGAGATTAGTTTGTTCTGAGTTTTATGGTTTGTTGCATCTAGCTACTCAAAACTAAACTGAAACAAACAAAATCTTATCTATTTTCATAGAATCATAGAATCACCAAGGTTGGAAAAGATTTTGTTATCTCTGTGATAATGACACATGTAGAGTGTAGTAAGGTCTTGATCAAATTCCTCACTTGAGTATTGATTTGGGGGAAAAAAAAAAATAAAAAGTATTATAGCAGTTACCCTATGGTGAGTGCATGATTACTTCTGAAATATTGGCTCTGGCTCAAGACAGATTCAGCAGTTTCACTAATATGAGAGCATTGGATTACCTTGGTGCAAACAACTAGGACCTCTTTAGATCTGTAATGCGAGCTCACCCCAAAGAATGAGATTTGTACAGCTTGTACTTCATGAACTTATCTGCAAAGATGAAGACTGGCAGGGTGAGGTTCTTCTGGCAACTAACTGATTCTGTTTTCAGTTCATTGACTGGGGAAAAAAATCAATTAATGCACTCATTTGGGGTTAATCTAACAAATGATTAAATGTTCAGCTTTTCTGCCCAGGTAGATATTAGCAAAGAATATTGTCAGCCTCCAAGGTAGCTGAAAATTTAGCTAGGAATAAATAAATGGAGTGTTTGAAAGTCTTTTTTTTACTGGCATAGTACTAAGTACGTATCAAATGTAGCATTCATCTCATATCAGATTTTATAGTGACTATAGTATGGAATTTATTTTTATTATCTTTCCTATGTCATGATGGGAGCACATAAAATTTCAACTTTGTCAGAATTAGTCTTACAGCACATTTCAAAGAAGTGGAACCAATTTTAATAGGATTTTTTGTATTTCCATCCAGATAAAATGCAGCTTTTTAGAGAAACAAAGAAATGCAAAAAACCAAAGATACTGCAATTTATTTCTATGTTCTATTTCTATCTACAATATCTCCACCAAACAATTGCTTTCAAGAGGCATTTTGTTTTTAAATACAGATTACTGTCACTGACATGGAAAGGGTCTATTAGGTTTATACTCATAGGAGCATCTAAATGTAAAATAAAAGCAAACAAATGAAAATGTATTTGAACATGGAATGTAACAACACATTTAAGGGAAAGAATGTGAATGCATTATACTGCCAGAAGAGGTTCCTCTGCTAACTTCTGGGCACAGTAACAAGTAGCACAGTCTGCCTTTACCTTGGTAGGAGTCTTTTATTTCAGTGTTTAATGTAGCATCAAATCCCAAATTTCCCAACCACTGGGTACCAAAGGGTATTTCAGAAACCTTGGTGAGATTGACATAATTCTGAATTCTAGCTTAGACTAGCAAAAGTATCCCAGCAGTGCAGAAACTTTTTTTTTCTTCCACAGCACTTTGACAGATGTAGTTATTGTATCAGTATCTTCTTCAGCATCTTACACCAGAACTAGGGTCTGGCACGAGAATAGCTTGAGGAACATGATGGACAAAGGTGATGACCTGGGAGATGCTGCTTTTTCGTCCACAGCAGACTTTGGTGCACCTGTTGTTCAGAAACCAGTTATGGTCCTGACTGAGTGCTGACTCCAGCAGGAGAATCCTTGCTCATAGACACTGATGCATGTGAGTAATCCCATTTTCAGCAGCCACATAAGAATCAGACTCAGTGTAGAGCTGAGCGACCAACAGGGAGAAAAGGATTTGGAGTGGGAATATTTACATTAATTCCACTAAATGTTACTACCTGTGAAACAGCCAGTGATGCATAACAGTGATGTGTATCAAAAATACTCAAGGAGAAAAAGCAATAGCCAATATAGTCTTCTTTAATCTAGTTCCAGAATTTGTTTTATGGCTGTGCACAACAAAAATCATTTCTGTTTCCTTGATTGGCACTATGAGAACTGCAGCCACTCAGGAATAGTCTCGGAGGTAATCATGCTTTTGCTCTCTCAGGGCTACCATGAGCTTTTGCTCCACATAAAGCAGCCTCATTTCAGCCAGGTGCTTGTTCCCCCCCACCGCACACCCACTGAACTCACTGTTGTATGGTGCCACACTGAGTCAGGCTGGGGAGACCCACAAGGGTGTCTTTGCTCTTCTGGGCACTCTGTTTCTCACTACCTATGCATATCTCAGGGTGACTCAGGCCTGCAAAAGAGTAGAAATTCATGGCTTAGCAGAAGATAACAGTCATTTTAGATAGCCATTTTGTATTAAAGTAGAAGTCTTTCTTGTGGAATTCCTCCATGCCAATTTCAGCATTCATGTGAAACTTAAGCCAGAGAAATTTCCATGGGTGTCTATTCCCAAATGCACGGACCAGTGGATTCAGTATGATGTGGCTGTTGCCATGTTGGGCTGCTTGAAACCATGTGGGCCTACCTCCCTCAAACGCAAATCGTTGGGAGGCTGTTGTCCTTTTAACAGCACTCTGTGGAGGCCTAGAGGGAGGCAGAACACCTGGGCAGAACAGACCTTCCATCACTGCTACTCCAGCCATGGAAGCAACCAGGCAGCTTTGTTTCCTCCATGTATCGTGCTGATGTATTCAACCAGCTCTTAGTTCATTTTAAAAACAAATTTCTATTTTCAGGCCTGTCACCAAGCGGAATATACCGGAAAACTATTGCAGACATCTGATAAGAGCTCTAGTCTCTGGAAAACATGGGATTCTAGTGAAATAAAGCTGAATGACAACTACTGCAGCCAAAGTAGTGCAGTGCAGAGGAGGGAAGGGGCTGCTTGAATCTTGGGCCTCCCAGGATTTGCTTTGCCTGCTCTTTAACTTTCTTGATGATGCAAAATGCCATGAGAAAGATCATAGAATCAGCTATGAGGGAAATGAGAGTCCACCATGTGGACAAGTTGTAATATGAGCCTCCTCCCATTCTGACATCCAAGGTTTCCTGAGCTCTGGTTGTTTGCTTGGGTTTTGCCAAGTGACATTTCTATCCATTTTTACATAAAAATACAGCAATCCTCAGCTTGTCTTTATCAACAAGTGCCATTTTGATAAATGCTTTTAGCAAGCCTTAAGAATACTGAAAAATTATAATAGAATGATGACAGAGACCATTGCCTCAGCTGACATCATAAGAAACAGAGCTGAAATCCATAATGTTTTCTTACACTTATGAACTCTAGAATAGATGCAAATCCTACTGTACAGACACATTATCTATTTTTTGCATTATCTATTTTTTGTTACCTTCAGCTAATTAACTCGCTTTCTTTCTAGTAAATTATTTTATAAATTACCACTCAGGAATGCATCCTGTTTAATTAAAAGTATTTTTAATATTTTGAGGACATGATTGCTTGAGTTGCCTTCCACGTAAGTGTCAACTAGGGGTTTAGGGTCATTGTATTTTAACACTGTTCTATAATGAAGTTATGCTGAAATGTTTGCTAGTGGCTAGTTGTTAAATTGCTAATAAAACAATGGTATTCTTACGAATACATAGATTTCAGATATAGTGATCCATGCCCTTCTTTCTCAGTGTTCCTCTGGCTAAATTTACAAGTAGCAGTCAAGAGTAGAACTCAGTTGAACAAAACATTTGACTGCCATTGAGATGAAAGCAGCAGGGATAGAAGGCAATAAAATGAGCTTTGATAAATGAAAATGCCTGCACCCAGAGAGAAACACGAACAAGCACCTGATGACATGCAGATAACCAAGTAGGCAAAACCAGCACATTTAAGCAGATTTACTCTTTTTCAGTCATGTCTAGGAAGGCAGATTACAGAAAAAGAGGCAGATGAAAAGTGGAGGTAAACTTGAATCCTACCAGAAAATGAATGGCTGGAAGAAGTAACCACACAAAGATCCTTAGTCCCAAGGAATTGGCAGTAAATGAACAAATAAATAAATAAATAGAAAACCACTTGATAATCAAAATAATGAGTACGTAGAATTTTTGTATGCTGGCACATAAATATTTCACTGGTTTTTAACTAGGATCACAAATCAGTACTTGGAAATTACAGATTTTGTTGAAAATTTAGGAGAAATTCCAGAGGTATCTAAACAGTTTACTTTGAATTTATTTTATGGACAGACTTTAATTAGGAGCGGCCTTTCATTTCAAGAGCATTTATGAGTGCATTATATGTCATTTTATAATTCACAATAAGAAAATAAGAAAAGACCTGAACAGTTTTTCATGACAGTTTCTCCAGGAAAATTTCAATGTAAATTGTAGAAGGTTTGTGAGCCAAAATTAAATCAGATTTTCCAAAAGTCAGAACAGAAAGTATATATTTATTGAAAAAGGCATAACAATGCCAATAATTCTGAAAGAAAAAATGAGATTTCTGTGTTTCCCCTTTCTGACACAGAACTGATCCTGCTCCTGCAGGACCTCCTACTCACTTTAGCATTGGAGAAGTCACTTCCTGTGCCAAACTGTTCTATTTTCAGATCAATGCACCTGAAAGCTTTGAATGCTCTTTCATTTCTATGCAGATAGAAACAGGTATCTTAAACAGACGTATACGAACAAAAATAAAACTGCAAATTTTGTGCTTGAAAGAGATAGCTGTTATCCACATTAATTTAGAATTTACTTTATCCACATTAAGTTAGAATTTACTTTTCATGCTCAGTAATCCTGCTGCATGAACCAATACAAAGGGAGGTCTCTTCCCAGTGGTCTTCTGTGTAAGAAAGAGAAAACTCTAAAAAGCTCTTTTATTGATGCAGTTGACTGCATAATTCTATTTCAAAGACTCAAGGAGAGGGGTGAGACAGCTTTCCAGAGACTGGCTATACAAGGGAAAAGAGCTGGTTCTGATCTACGTTACAACAAAAGTGAACTATTGAGAAATACCATTTTATTGCTGGAAAAGGAATGGTGAAAAATCCAAACAAGATCTATCCTGTGCACAGTTATTTAAATACCTCACATCAATTAAACTTAAAATTTCTTCTTTTTTTATGTGTTTCTATCTATACATAGATAGGTATATAATGCATGTATGAATATATGTATGCATACAAATGTATAAATGTATATATGCATATAAGTATACAAGTATACTTATGAATGTATATATTCTGCCATTTTAAATACTAAACTAATAAATGAGCTAACAAAGCTAGAAAATGCATGAAAGATGCTACAAACCTGAACCATATTAAATCATTAGTCTATCAGCAGGGATGTAAGAAATTAATATTCATGTAGTAGATAATATTTTTGTGAATAGAGTAGCAGGTGGAAATAGATGCTTGCTTTTGTATTTAATTTTCATTCTTTCTCAAATAAAAGAATAAATTCTATATCTATGCAGACAGCTCAGACTGAATTTTACTTGCATTTGAATAGCTGCAAATATTGACATGTTTAATAAAGTTTGCTTTGTTAAATGTGTGGTTAGAAATAAAAGGAACTATTAATCTGAGATAGGAGCATTAAAAACTATATAAATTAAAAGTTCTTCCAGACAGTACATTAGATCATATTGCATTGTTTGGCTAGAAGTCATCTTTCTTTTTTTTAAATCTACTTTTCTTTCCTATATTTACAGTTCACAAAGCACACACTAATAGCAGTATAATATCAGTAATACTAATAAAAATAACAGTATGTAATCAAGTAATAATAGGCAACCTGGATTACGCGGCCTTAGCAGAATTCCAAGATTTGCAATCACATCTTCTTGGTTTTTTTCTATTGAAATAATTTGGGGATGACAAATAGGAAAAGGTACATGAAAAAGAAATGGAATAGAAGCGATACCACTTAGGCTATTCAAAGCAGTGCTTCTGAAGTGAGAGAAAAAGAAAGAAGTTCTGTTGTTCTGAACTCTTACGCATCCGGTAAATGTATTGGTACTTGTCACTGAATAAACCAAATACATTTAAACTGATAGTGACTGGTTTTAAATGATAGATATCACCTTAAACATGTATCTAACTCTTTAGTTGATCCCAGGGAAGCACTGGCACAATGGTTTCAATGCTGATTGAGGAGTTAGGTTCAGGTATCTCAGTCTGTGAAATGTCTGCAGGGTGATGGGGGACAGGGAAGTAGGATGAAAAGCTGGTAACCCAAACAAGAGGCTGGATGCAGAGGAAGTAAGATATACTTGCACATATTGAAGGAAGATTGTTTGCAAAACTTGAGCAGAAGTGCAGAACTTCAAGAATTACAGACTACAAGTGAGACTTCTTGCCATCTTTAACTTGAATTTTTGTCATGGTGTTTTTTTCTGATTTGTGTCTTTCATGATGCTGCAGTCTTCTTTTGGAAAATCCGCTCATGCATAAGGTGGAAGACAGCTACCCATTTCTTCACATGTCATTGTCTTATCTTCATACCTTGCAGCAATGCAGAGCCAGAGACCCTTGAGATCCCAAATATCCTACAAGGTAAAAGCAACTTCAGGAGAGTGATAGTGAGGCTTTCTGAATTATTATCAACATGACTTCCACACCCTCAGACCTGCCCAGCTCTCTCTGGGAGAACAGGACAATTCTCACCCCTCCGGCCACATTACCCCATGAGGAGGAACAGCTAATACTTAGAAAATCTCAGGAATAGTGGTGTTGCAGTTTGAGCAATCTATAAATTCAGATTGCTTTGAGTAATGAAAGCATTTTAAAGATCAAGCTTACTTACCTATAAATCTGCCATTACTTTTACCTTTCAGGTCAGCATATTTAATCAGAAGCAAATTGAGAAAGCACAATGATAATATATGGCAAAAAATTAGGTGTATCACTGAGAGCACTTTTCAAAGATGCAAAGAGAATTACAGTGCTGAAACAGGCAATCATTTAACTCTCTCTTCTGCATGTTGTGCTCTGTTTCTGCATTTAAGACATCTAGCTTTTCCTCAAGCCATTTTAACAAGTACAGCGCCTTCTCCTTCTCTTATTAGCTGCCTCCACTTGACACTGTGGCACAGGACTTGGAGCAACAATCCAAGCTCTGCCCCCTGGTCCATGTGTACATCTGGATGCTGCCCTCAGTTCAAGATCAAATCAAGCTACTGGTGCTTATAACTCCAAACCTGATAGGTGCCTTAAAATCATTGAATTGTAGAATGATTAAGATTGGAAAAGCCACCCAGATCATCCAGTCCAACCATTGACGCATCCCCTCCATGCCTACTAACCACATCCCTCAGTGCCACACGCACACATTCCTTGAGCAACTCTAGGGACAGACACTCCACCAGCTCCCTGGGCAGCCTGTGCCAGTGCCTCACCACTCTTCCTGAGAAGAAATATTTCCCAAGACGACAAAATGGAATATCACCAACTTCACTTTGTGAACTGAGAAATTGAGACAGACAGGCTGTATGTCCAGCTTTCACCCACAACCATCCATCACTCCTGCAGTCTTTGCATGGGGATATTTCCAGAAGTGTTCTGAAGAACAATTAGTTATGCATTGTAATGAAATCCTGCCAGTTACAGCGCACTTACCAGCTTCAAGAGGTAAATCTTTCAGAGTTCAGAGAAAACAAAATAAAAGGAACCACACACTAAAGCCAGTTCACTTAGAGAATTTGCCCACAGTCTGAAGGCATACACTAGTAGAGGCTACAGGACTGCAGTGTTAGTCTCGGATTTATAATGAATATGCATTTAGTGGCATGAATTAGTGGCAATTTCACATTACGTAATGCCTAGTAATAATGTATTGTTTGATGGAACTGCCATGAGACTAGGCTGTAATGACCATTAAACCTGATCAGACATTATTATGGGGTTTTGTGTGTGTGTTTCTGAGAGAGTGACTTCACAGCCAAGAGCTAGTCAGTGTCATTACCAAAGGACTTTCACAAAGAATTTAATCCATTTTCTCTTCCTGAATCAGAATGCCATGTGAGAGCATGCCACATCTGAGCCATGTGCATCTTATATACAACTGATGCAAGATGAACTGCTTCTACCATATGTATGCTTCACAACCTTGTCAGAAACAGTGTCATAATTTCTATTAAGAATAGTATAATTTAGAGTCCTGCAAGTAATTTAATAACCTTAAAACTTGATCCACTGCTTCCAAGATTGTTAGCTCTAGACATCAGGGCACTGGTTAAATGCTACGTAGAATTTTTGAAGTTTTCCCTGTTAAGAGATACTTGTTAGTCTCAGGTTCAACTGTGAAGTATCAAAGTGCTTTTGTGTATTTGCAGGTGTTTTTGGAGATTTTTGCCTTTTGCTAGGGAAAAACAGTGGAATTCAGTAGTTTTTGAGATGATTTTAAAATTGAGCTAAGCATCTGCTGATGCTTATGTGAGAGACAAACAGTAGAAAAAAAGTTCTCTGATTTAATCTATCTACAATCTTAAATGAAAGCACAACTTTTTTTGCTCACAAAATCACAAAAGTTTTACAAAGGGAGACCTTAAGTAGATGTTCCTTAGTCATAATATAACATGGCATTGATTTGTTTGAGTATTTGCTGTCAAATCATGACATTTTCTTCCTTTAATTGTCCAAATTCTTCTGTTGAAATCCTAGGTGAAATTTTATATAAAAAAAAGACAAGAAGACAACCAAGTGTTGGTTGCAAACCTGGTGTAGGTCTGTTCACTACACTGCTCATAGATAAACCAATGATGAATAAAGTTTGTACCACAAATGATAGAACAACCTTATGCTAGGAGTCTTTGCCAGATTTTGCATTTTCAAATTACTGGGTGTTTGAATTTTTTTTGGTATGTTGGTTGTTACTGATATCACTTTGCAAAACAGAATAGTGATTCCAAGACAGGACGAAAGCAGGGGAACTGTGTTTCAAATTTGACTTCACTTACATACACCAGAGATAATTTCCAAATAACGCAATTTTAATATAAAAATATGCTATCCCACTTTTCTAGAAATTGTGCTTACATGTTTTCACATATATATTTCGGAGAAAATAGGAGGACTCTTCTGGTTTTTTTCCAAAGATTCTTTTACTCCTATCATAAATAGGGATTCTGTTTGTCAGTTCACTATGCGGGTTAGCCTAACCTATTTTACAACAATGTTGTACACTAAACCAAGAACAATTTCCTTGTAGCTGAAGAAAATATAATGCTGGAAGTGTACTCACAAAGCAAGATTCAGTTCGCATTAACAACAGAGGAGGATGCCTAAGAAATATGATCTAGCAGTTACTTACTTACATAGTATGCTAAAAAACAGCCTTAAGCATCCACTTAGCACTGCTAGCCAGACAGCATTCAGCACGCAGGCTTTCCTGGCAGCTACTCAGACCAGGTGGAGAAGTGAAATGAGTAAAGGACTGCTCACCATGGAAAGAGCAGAGTAGAGATGCGGAAACTGAAGAAGACTTGCTTGTTATTAATGCAGGTAGACTGTCATCTCATTCCTCACTCTAATCACACTGCTGTTCTGGTTTCCCAAATAATCAGGAGAAATTAAAGTGATTACACTCCAGTAATTCCTTGATGAAGCAATTCCATTTCTGAAGTGAAAAAAAGAAAAAGAGAAAAATTGAGAAAACCAAATTCCTCTCTTTTTGTTTGTTTGTCTGTGTTTCTCTCCATTTTTCATTCTTAGAAAGCTCAATGAAAGCACAGAGCAGGGATTCATGGGTTGCAAAACCAAAAGGGACTGTTGTACTTTGGTCATATCACCTCAGACTTTCAGCAGGAGACATATCTTCATAAAGAGGGAAGCAAATGTAATCAGAGACCTTACAGCCTCACTTGCCTCACTGATCTTAAATTATTAGCACTGAACTGCACCGTCTTGAGGATCTAATCTAATTTACCCCCACTGTGGAGAAACACAGGAAGAAGCCATCCACAAAGTAGGAGTTCTGAGAGTCCATTTAAAAAAAAAAAAAAAAAAAACAGTCCCCACTTTTTTAAAAAGAGCATCTTACACACTCATTGGTGCATACAATGTGAGGAGAACATTTTAACCATTTTTTTTATCTCATGGACACAGAATTGATCCTATCATGAAGTATTCTGAGAGGTCTACATCAAAGCTGTAGATCAGTCCAGGGTAGGGGAGCTGCCACAGCCTCCTCCTGGTGAGCACCTCTGGGGACCCATGTAGTGTGGGCTGGAAGGGACTTTGTGACACCCAAGGCCTGGGAGGGGACAAGCACTTGTGGGATTACACCTCCTTTGGGATTTACTGCTGATGGCTGTTTACAACATTGTAGGTGTTTCCCAATGTTTTATAAGTGCCTGTAACTGTAGTTTATCTGTTACATTATTGTTATGGATCCTCATTTTATAGTCATTTTGGTTTTCCATCCCACAAGCAGGCCTCACTGTCAAAATGGACAAGGAGAATTTTGGATATCTAGATGATTCCTATCTTCAGTGCATGAAAAACAACTGAAATAAAATGCAAAAATGTTTATGGAATAATCTACAAATAACATTTTGATATATTATTCAGGCAAATCACCTCCCAGTCCTTACAAAGGGATGTTAGTTTGATCAGACAGTGGAGTAGGTCATTGCAAAATCTTCTCTAACCATCTTCAAAGAGACCTCACTTCCTCTCTTCTCCTACTAAACCCCAAATGACGTTGGATACACACATTGGCAAAAGTAATGCTGTAATAACGTGTATAAGTTTAAGATTACTTTTTCAGAACAAAGCCCTTGTCCTCCAAACCAGGCAAGGAGGGCAGTTAAGGCTCTTCAGAAGCATTTTCCAAAAGGGAAGATGCATTTCAAGGTGGATTATGTGCTGATAAAGTTCCTAAATGTGAGGCAGAGGCATTTATCCCTAAAGTGGCAAGAACTTAGGCGAGGTGCTTCACATCTGTTATCTTTTATTATAACTCTATTATTGAAAAGAGTGGCCTTTTCAGTCATCTCCTCTGGTTAGACTCTTTTTGTTTTTCCAAACTTTTGATCACTTCTTGCTATATGAGTATGTATTTTCATTTCCAAGTGACAATTTCTGGTTTTCTTTCCCAGGCATCTGCTTTTGCTTTGTATCCAGCAAAATTCTTTTCATACCAACATTTCCAGCCATTCTGCTTCTGGGGCACATCCAACTTGTGTCTCTGCTAACATGTCTAAAAGCTCACAAAATCACATGAGGAAAAGACCTAAAAACAGTGAAATATTAAGTAAAGGGAAATTCAGAAGGACAAGAAGGAAATGAGAGTGAGATGATGACAAATAAAGTGTCATCATCTGAATCCAGAACTGAGGAAGAAAAGTGGGACAGTTTCAACAAATTATATGAGATTTACTGCATGACAAAGCAGAAATTGGGGTAGAAGCAGAATTTAAAGAAATAAGTAAACTTGCATTCCTTAAAGTAATATGGGAACACATTAAGAACAGCTGAGAAAACCTGGAGGACTTTTTCCAAACTACTTTGTTGCATAATTTGCCCACAATAAGAAAATCCTTCTCTGAAGCTCCTGCAAGCTATGTAGCATCTGTGAGTAAGACGTTAAAGCCTGCTAATTGGCAAGACCATCCATCTGAATGCTGCTCTCTAAACCTTCTGGCATTTCATAAAACACGTAAAGACAGAGCAATCAGCAGAAAAAGCAGAGGGATAGCTGTGCTGCAATCCTTGCAGATTTTGTTTTAAACCATCATCTATTCAGAAGACTCCATACTGTACCATTTTCTATGAAAAAAAGGATTGTTTTATCCCTCTGAGCACTGGAAAGTTCACCAATGTAATGGAAATAGAATTGATCAATCCAGAGCATTTTGGTTAATGTCTGATCTTTTCTTCATCACTTTCACACCAGCCTGTCCTTCACCAGACCCTCACTAGTTTCAGGCCAGATACCGTGGAGTAGCCAGAAGGGAAATGCAGCAATGATTGTGGGATTTCTTTTTGTTGTAATTCTGCTGTAAGATTAATAGAGGCTGAAACAGCCAGGATTACCTCATGGAAAATGTGAGCAATTCTGATGCAATGTCTGTAATTTGGGATAAGAAAACACAAATATGTTTTTCTCTAATTATTTATTGTTACTGCATTTTGAACTCCAGAGCCTTCTGCCATGGAAAGTGGCCATCACACATGCAATTGATAGTAAACAGCTCAGTTCATTTATGTGTCAATTGCCAGCATAGAAGAGTGGGTTATGATGCAGAGACTTTCCAAGGGGGAAGTAACATCTTGTACTTCAATTCTTTTTCTTTTTAATTATTATTATTAGCATTTAAATGCTGCATTTGCTAAACAAACTTTATTCTAAAAATCAGCTTCAGTCAAAATCCATTTATCGATGCAAAACAGTGTTTTACACAAAACTCTGAAAACTAAAAAAAAGATATCAGCTAGTCAACAGGAAACAGTGACACATAATCGTTTCACAGAGATTTTGGATGGAGAGAATTCTGAAAAGATGGTTTATAGCGATTTAGTAAACATATAAATTAGGAATTCTCACTCTGACAAGTGTAACCAAGCTTGTAACAGCACACACACACAGAAAAAAAAAGATATATAGATTGATCTCTAACAACAAGAAGTCTTGTCCAGAGGTGATATAAATTCATATGGGTCTCGCTTAGCCCAAATGAGAGCCTGGGAAACCTGTCTTCCATCACCTCATAATATGGCTTCAAGGATGACTGCTGATGTTGCCTTTTGAGTAGAGCAGTCAGTACTGACTCCAGCTGCATTTTCAGAGCATGGTGCCCGCTTACTTGGTGCAATACACTAATCTTCAGATGTGCTTCCTTTTAAAGGCCGGAGATTTGCAGGAATTTGTTATGCATTTCCTGGAGTTGTTTATTTTTCTGAATGGCAAAGGAAAATTTCAACACTGCTTTTCCCAGTTCCTCCTCCAGCTTCTTTTCTCTTTGATACATACTATCCAAAAAATCAAGTTTCTCTGATGATTCCCAATCTAATGTTTCATTTATTCCTGCAGATAGAGCAGCTATTTTTAATTTTAGTGTAATCATCAGCTTTTGAAGCAGTTTCATTTTTACTTCATATTTGCTACTATCTGACCCCTTTAGGCTTTGCTTTTATTCCTTTGAAATCCTACTGAATTATACATTTAAGTCCTTTCACTTACTCTTATAATGTGTTCCTTTCCTTTCTAGTTGACATTTTTTTCAGTGCCACGCTGCTTTCCTGAAATCTCTTTGTAGTTTGCTAAATGACTTTGGTTTTCTAATGACAGGCCAATTTCAATTTCCATAAGGTCCTTTCTTAATCCATTATTTTCAGATTTCAGCCACTGATTTTTCTACTCCAAAAAAATCATCAGTTTTGTATTTTAGCATTCTCCCACCATAATCCCAGTAACAGGGGACTTGTTTCATGAAGTTTCACTTCATATATACAATTATCTGAGTTAATATCACAATATGAATAGCTCAATAATTAACTAATATATTGCAATATATCACCCATTCCTCTGTAATATATTACCCCATATGTGTATTGCTCTACAAGACATTACCCATTACTCCATGACTGGGAGGGACTCTTTTCTTCTTCCACAGGGAAATGCTCAAAACCCATGTTGTCTCCTACAGCATAGCCATGTACCTTTTTTAAAATTTATCCAGCCTTTTTTTTTTTTTGGTCTTGAACATGCTACATAATAAAATTCACTACCAGACACATAAATTATAATCTTTCTACAAGTGAGATAGGAGTATTCAAAAAGATTGCCTCAAGAAAAATAAAAAATAAAAACTAGCCTGCTCTGTGTATCTCTACCTACCACTCTCCAGCAGAGCTTCAAAGCATTAAAAGATAGGAGTGCCTTTTAGAGATTCATGAGTCAGGACAATAGACAATAGACTTCTATTTGCTCTGTCCCTGCACTAAAAAATAGAAAAATTCACCCTTGGCTATTTCCTTCTGGTATTTCTCCATTCATACCTAGATGATTCATTCATTCCTCTTGAGGATTTTAAGACAAAATCAAAACCACTCTATATAACCAAATACTGAAACATATTAGCACAGGGATAGAGACAGATAATCATTTTCATGTGCGGCATTCACACCTATTAAGACAGAGCAAGAAGCAGTAGATCTCAGCAGACTACCAGGGTTCTGAGAACTATCTCAACCATTTCCTTGTCCTGCAGCTCCATGGTCATGCTTCTCAGAGATCTTCCCCACTTGACTCCAACATTGTTATAGCTCTCCAACCGCACACTCAATGCTTTTCCTCTCTGCACCCTTTTCTCCTGGAAACTATTTTAACTCATTCTTAAGATGATTGGAGTTTGGAGTTGGTGGTTGTCTCTAAAATTCTTATCAAACTGAATGGTTAAACACTTGTGTAAGTACTCCAGTGGAGATACTGCCGGGCTTTTGGCACTGAGAAGACCACTCAAGTTCAGGCATTCCCAGAAACAGTTAAATTCTGGGGAATTTGCATAAAGGTCTTAGGACTTAGGGTGTGAGAAGAATAAGGCACTGATGACCTAAATTCTAGCCTACACCCCCCAAGCTCTCATTAGGTTTTGAGATGTGTCTCACTTCTGTCACGGAGTTAACTAGATCAATTTATGCCCGTGACAGGGGGCAGTAGGCCCCTGCCCTCCCCACCCCCCGCCTGGCCCCACAAAATGGGAAGGAAGGAAGGGGGGAAAAAAAAAACAGCGGCAACAATCTATGGAGGTAAACTTATTTTACTAACTATGATATCAGAATGCAAGATAACACAATATAATACAATCTAATTGAAATTGAGACTAATAAATCAAATAAGATAGGAGAGAGAGTTCCCGAGACCGAGTCAAACCTGAAAAGCTTGGAACGGCTAGGAAAGCACCCTCCAACACCCACTGCCAGGCTGTAAGAGACCGCCCCACCCAGAAGGGTCAGATCCCATGACTTCCGTAATGTATAGGGATAGGTACGTAGAATTGGAGCATTAACACTTTAATTCCAGTACATGATGTTTTGATGTGGAATACTGAAAATCAAAAAAACATAAAACCATGACAACTTCTTTTACCTAACTATCCATTGAGTCTCTTGAACTCTAAGTGCTACATTATTTCATACTCCACTGATATTGACATCGCGTATAGAAACTTGGCTTTCTGAAACTCATCAGCAACTTGCAAGAAAGTTTATTTCCCTTTTTATTCAAGCTGTTTTAAAAATGAACATCAAGTCAAGAAGGAAGAAGAATCAGTGTCTTTTTCTTTGGAGCATTACAAATTATCTTTTCTTCCTGTTTGAGCTACAGAGACCATAATTGTGCCATGGAGATAGTAATGTGCAATTCACTGTGTGAGCAAGTCATAGGAGAGACAGAAGTTAGTCTTTCCAGCTCTGTGACTATTCAGTAATAAAATAATCAGCTAATTGAAGGTTATTATTTTTTGTTTGGTCTTGAAGGAAACATTTAGATTTTTATTACTTGGGGACATTTTGGTGAGGTTACTACAAGTTTAGAAGACTTTGCAATGAAGAATTATTTTTTTCTTTCCAGGAGCCCAAATATTCTCTGCTAAAATTGTCTGACTGACAGTGCAGATAAAAATCCACAACAGTTCAGGGAAACTTTATGTTGGTCTTTTGTGGCTATATTACCTTATCTTAAATATAAAAGTTAAACATCAGTCAGGTGAGGAATTTGGTAAAGTATGGCATTCTGCAAAAAAGAAAGCAAGAATCAGTTTGCCTCCCTGCCCACAAAGAGAACACTTCTTGATGAGGCAGTCAGTCATGTATCTGAAGTCCAGAGAGTGCATGATAACACTCAGTACTATTAGAATTTTCTTAAGTTGGATCTATGTTATCAAAGAACTGTAAGAGGAAAAATTAGGAATAAAAACAACTAGGCAACAGGTGTCAGTTTTGACTTATTTATCATTTTTCAACAGAATATCAAAAATTAGAACTGTGGATAGAAAAATGTTTATGCTTGCTTAGAGTGAAATTTTTTTTTGGACACATATTTTATGTGCCTGCCAAGAACTGCAACACAGACAAGTCTACTCCATAGCCTTCTTCCTTCCTGAGGGATCCAGAGATAGAATAAATCTTCCTTGAAGAGTCTGGTCATGTGTTCAAGTAGTTAAAAACTCAGTGAGCCTAAAATTACAATAACATTTTGTTCATGGAGGGTTGTCCCAGTTCAATATTATTAACACTGCAATATTCAAAGCATTTCTGACAAATTTTGTAATTGCTAGTAGCTTTTTAATGCATATACTCCACATCATTTATCAGCATGGATACAAATTTGGGTAGTCCAGAAGTACACTAGCACATTCAGAAAAGGAAAGAATATCAAGTCATCTGTGTAATTAAGACTGATAGACTTGTAATGCAGGAGGGCTACTATTCCAGCCAGTTTCCTAAGAACTAAACTGGAAGCACAGCATTGTATTTGTTTACAATGAACATCTGCACACAAATCTGATGTCATAGCTTGCCAGGAAATTCTATTGGAAGGGAGCTGAAATATTTAGCAATTTAATCAGTCTGTTTAGCTTCCCCAAGGAGGATATGGAAGTGTGTCAGTTCTTGTTATTTCAGCTACAGTTCTTGTATGTCCTTATCAAAGTGCTGACTTGGCAATTCAGCAGACTCCTACACAGCTTAAGATGCTGATTTGGCAATCCATACTCACTGATATATAGCTTAAGTGGGACCATGAAGCTCTGCCTGAAGTTTACTAAGAACCTGACTGCTAGTAAAAGCTTTAGGAAAAAGTATCTTCCCTCAGAAGCTGGAACTTTTGTTGCCAAATTCAGTCAGCATAGAAATGAATTCTGCTGCTGGAGGCAGATAATATTTCTGTGTGGTTTGTATTGTCTGTATCAGTGGTGTTTCTTTCTGATTTAAGTCACTGATAAGGGTCTTCATACAGAAAATATTTTTTTGTTTATTATTCAGAAACAAAAAGGAATAACTTGGACCTCTCCTACTGCTTTTCATGTGTGAAGCTACATTGAAATACAGGCAAGACACCTTACTGAACTGTGTTTCAGGAAGAAACATGTAAAGAGGAAAGAAGGACTCAATCCAACACCAAAACAAGAAATTATTGTCAAGCAAGAAAGCTGAGCAGATGCCCTCAGGTGCTGGGTATGTGCCTACACCTACTTCTGCCATCAGTGCGTAGGTCTTGAGTCTTTCACAATGATTTAAGTCTGCAGTAAAAGATGCCCTTGTGCTGCGGAGCTGCATGAGCTAGTAGTAATCATAGGAAAAAATTAATGCATAGGGAACTGTACAAGCTGTAGTTTCCCTGTAACACTCTAGCTGTGGCTGTTATTCACTTCTGTGATTGTTACTTTCCTCATTTTTGAAATGTGACAATTTCTCTATTTTATTTTCAAAATATGCTTCTCTGATTAAAAAAAGAAGAAAAAGAAAAGTCCTTTAAAGCTGCATAGCAGATCCCAAATTAAAATGTAAGAACATCACAAGTAATTAAGCACTAACCAATCATCAGTTTTTGGATTAACTAAAAGATCTTTGGCTGAGGTCATGTTATGAGCTAGTAAATGCTCTTCTTAACAGAGAAGAATAAGAACTGTGTTCACCATGTGGCCCCATGGTGAACAAAATAAAACTATTTTGGTTGTGTATCTAAGTACAGATGTATCTCCTCTCTTCATTTTTCCAGGTTCTGACAAGTGCGACAGCATTGACTTTGTATTGTTGGCTTTTATGCCTGGAAATGTCTTTTGGTATTTATGTACCTTTTTATAAGTCAGGGTAAGCACTCTCCAACAAAAAAAGTGCACGTACAACTATAAGACACAAATAAGGTAACTTTGAGAGGAGAAAGAAATGTAGCCAAATATTTGTATTTTCAGCGCTATCACTTTTTTTCCCCCCTCCTTTGAAGTCTTTTCCTTCCAACCTATACCAATGTATAAATAAGTTTGAGAAAAAAAAAGAAAAAAAGGGAAGCTGATAAAAACAGTCCTGAGAAATCATCCCCTCAACACATAATAGTATACCACTTAAAGAATTCTTCTCTCTTTTATTTTTATGGGAAAGGAAGATAGCAGCTGTGCAATGTCTTTCTGCTGTTCTCTCACTGTGAGACCTTGGAATAGTCTCTACCCTAAAGAAGTCAAGAAGCTGCTCTAAACTATGAAGAAAAGCTGGCCAGGACCAGACTACTGCACATGTAAAGACTGCTTGAAAATCTCTCTTATTCTCTATACTCCTAAGTGAATGAAGAAGGGCATCCATTTCAAATCCCACAACACAAACACCTGGATTCTGAAGACACCAGCTAACTCTCTATTCACCTGTATCTGTACATTTGTACTGAATTTCAAGCAAGTACCTTCTCTAATTGGATAAGAATTTGACTTCTCAGCATGTCTGCCTCGAGTGAAATATCATGAATGTCAAAGACTGTTTATTAGTTTTATTTTGCTCTTCACACTTGTAAGATACATATGACACAGCAGACTTCTGGATAGATTTTTCCAACAATAAAGGCAGAGTTTTCTACCAAGAGGACAACTATGTCTCTGCATACACTCTTGCTCTTAAGAACATTAAAACTTCAGGAATTTATATATTTCTGTCTACAAAACACTATCACCAATATTGAGCAGCAAGTCTTTATGACGTTTCTGGTGTTTCAGCTATCCCCTGACAAGTTTGCCACTGCGACTGTGGTGTAAACTAGCATAGGTTTTCTGTCCTGCTCTTGCACCAGCTCAGGATCATGCTGGCAAATATTTACAGTATTTACAATAACTATGCACCACAGATAGACAAGGAGACCTTCCTGTTTCCTCTTTCAGATTACATTTCTGTCTTATAACACTGACCTTGTACAGTGGGATGTCTGGGGAAACACTGAAGGGGAGGTGGTACCACCTGGAAAAGAATACATGTGACTTAGTCGCCTACCTGTCCCCTTCCCTAGGAAGTCTGTGCTTACCCATGTGTGCTGGAAATGCCACCAAAGCCCAACAAGCCATTGGGATGCAAGGGTGTTACTAGAAATTAAAAGATTCCGTCTTGCCATTTCATCTTGATTCTCACTTTCTTTTCAAATTACTCTGTCTCTTGTGCCCTGTTAAATTGATTTGTTAAGCTAAATTTGTGCCAAATAAATAATGAGCTTCCTAATTAGCTTATGCAGAAGCGAGACAAGTATGAAATTATATCCAACCATCTTAGTGTCTGGGGCCCTATGAAAAAACACACTGAAGATATCAGACACTGTTCAACTCCTCAAGACATTAGTTGCTACCATGTCGATTTCCAGCACTTTGATGCTGTGGCAAAGCAGTTACTTAAAATGCTTTTGAGAGCTCAGAGCTACGCTCTCGTCACAGCAGTCTCACAGCTGCAAACCACAAATTTGCAAACCACAAATTCCACTAAGTAGTAGAGAAAAAATGTGCATTTACATAAATCCTGTGAACAAATATCTGGCATACCTTTCTGAATTAATAGTTATTACTTTTTTTCACTCTAAGTAATCTATAAAATAAGCCAGTAGGCAGAAATAACTTAGGAACTCTGACAACCTTATGAGCTTTCAGCAGGACCGAAGCCTCTGTGGCTGCTCTGGGGTAGGATCTCAGGCTCACACAGCATATATAAGGGAACTGGAAAAAATTGTCTTAAAGATCCAGAGGGAATCTTTGCCTCTATGTACATTAAAAGCAAAAAATTCATTGACCTCAGGTAGCTCAGCCTGTAGCCCTGAGTTAACCCGATGGAAAGAACCAAAATCTTTATATGATTGGTTGTATGTTATGTGTATATTTGTTTGCTTCCCTAAGCAAAAGAATACATATCATATCTGTTTCTGTTATTATTCGTGCTAATGCTAATGCTAATAGTATGCTATTATGGACTTCATCTAATATTACTGATTTGCCCAGACAACTTTTATATGGTCATATTTCTGACCAGATGGACATACATCTGCTGCTGCTCTTTTCAAACATTGTTTTTAATGAGAAATTCAGGAACAACATACATTTTTGTCAGGATTTAGATGATGAAAAAAGTGCAGATGAAGCAGAATAAGTACCAGAAACATTAATAACTAACCAAAGAACACAGCTAATCTATCAGCCATGACAAGTAGTTTCTGCCTGGGAGAAGTCTCATGGAAATACATTATGAAATGTAATTAGACACATGTATTAACACTTTTGTCAAGAAAGAGAACTACTTAGATACCGTTGTTCACAATGAGATAAATAACCAATGAGTTAGAAGCAGAATGAGTCATAGAAAAGGGGAGCTGTTCTCCAGATTTTACTTGAAGCTAGTCATGTTTCACTAGTAGGAAAAAAAGGACCTTATATTTAAACAACATCTTTATTTGCATCAGGTAAGATGCAGAGAAAAACATGGATTGTATGCCCAGAAGTTAAATAATTTAGGAAATGACTAAAAACCTAAGAATTGGTCTGTCTAGTCCAATGCCAAGTCTCCACTACAGGTGAGGATCAGTCAGTTAGGGAGGAGGAAAAAAACTGAAGCATTTATATTTTCTAGGAGCAAGGAACTTCTTTTCCCTGTCATAGTGAGGCACTTTGCCTTGAAGAACAATGATGATTTGGCTTACCCTCTCATTCAGTGAGATTAAGGATGTCCATTTGAAAATATGTTGCTGACACTTCTTGCAATTAAATTTACTGTATTCTAAAATATATACATGTATGGATAAAATCACATACACAAATATATATATCTGTGCATAAAACTATATATAGGTAAAGGGCAAAGGTAGTATTAGTCATCTGAAATATCTCGAACAACTTCCAGTTTCCTCTTAAGTACCTCACCTTAACAGGGAAGATGGAAACATGCTTTGAAATTCAATTAAACAGAGCATTTAATGCTTTGTTAAGACAGACAAGTGCTACAGAGCATGAACAAAACACAGCAGGTGCAATAACAAACTGCAAATTTATTATATATATGTTACTGACATGAAACAAAAGTTCTGGCACCCATTTCACTAGTCGATTTATTTTCTGTTTTAAAGAAAATATGACTAGATGGTCAAATTTTTGTTCTCAACGTGAAAGCATAAAAGCAGTAGGAAAAAAATAGATCACATCTGAAAAATACAAATAACATCACAACACATGACAACTATACAGCATGTGATTTTGAGAAATGAGATCATTCTGGGAATCATTTTGTGTTCAGTTGAAGAACTATTATCTTCAAATCTATATAAGCTCATTTATTTTAAGTCATGTGTGCCTATGATTTGCTGTAATGTTGATATGTAAGGTCATTCTGAAACAAAATTAGTGAATGTAAACAATCCAGTTTAGATTGTTTAGATTTAGATCCAAGTTAGATCTAAGTATCTTTGCTGTCCAGACTGAGGAAAAAGGAGTTCATTTTTCTCAAGAAATTTGGTCACAACCAGTCAGACTCTGACTTTTATTTGATATCTGTCTCTAATGACATAACTTGGACAAGAGGGAAAGGGTGGGAAATAGACAGTGATAGGGAGAGTAGCTTAAGACTGAGAAACCAACTGTACAGAAGTTAAGCTGTCCCTGAGTGCTGGAGGGGAAGAAGACTGGTGTGGATGAACAGGGAACTTTTTCTGAAACTCTAGGAGAAAAAGAATGTCTGTCTTCTGTGGAAGAAGGGACAGGAAACACAGGGAGAGTGTAAGGAAGATGTTAGGATATGCAGGGAGAAAATTAAACAGGAAAAAGCCCAGCTTCAACTCAACCTGGCCACTGCAATAAAAAAGGCTTTTTACAAATATATTAACAGTGAAAGAAAGGCTAAGGAGAATCTCCAGCCTTTGCTAGAGGCAATGGAGAATGTGACCGCTGAGGATAAGGAAGAGATTCTCAATGGTTTCTTTACGTCTGTCTTTAAAAGTCAAACCATTTATCCTCGGGGCACTCTATCCTCTGACCTGGAAGTCTGGGATGGGGAGCAAAATAACCTCCCCATGACTCTGTTGGAAACAGTGAATGACCTTCTACTCCACCTGGACTGCCACAAGTCCATGGGGCCAGATGGGATCCACCTGAGAGTTCTAAGGGAGCTGGCAGAGTTGACAGCCTAGGTTCCTTCACCATCTATCAGTATTTCAGGCCAACCAAAGAGGTCCCAGGGGATCAGCACCTCGAGTACTGTGTTCAGCTTTGGGCCCCTCACTACAAAAAAGACATTGAGGCCTTGGAACATGTCCAGAGAAAGGCAACGAAAGGAGAGGGGTCTGGAGCACAAGTCTTACAAGTTGTGGCTGAGGGAGCTGGGATTGTTTAGTGTGGAGAAGAGGAGGCTCAGGGGAGACCTCATTGCACTCTACAACTTCCTGAAGGGAGGTTGTGATGAGGAGAGGTTTGGCCTCTTCTCCCAGGCTATGAACAGGACCCGAGGAAATGGCCACAAATTGTGCCAGGGGAGATTAAAATGAGATATAAGGAAAAACTTTTTCACTCAAAGAGTGGTCAGGCACTGGAATGGCTTGCCCAGGGACGTGGTGAAGTTGCTGTCCCTGGCAGTGTTAAAGAGGCGTCTGGATGGGAGCTACGATATGGTTTAGTAGTTTGTGGTAGTAGTGGTTATTTCTGGGTGGAAGATAAGGAAGCTTGCTAATGTGAAAGCTGACAGAAACCAGTGTGCTTGTCTTTTGCAGGGATAGACCAGACACGTTCTGCTAGTTGAAGGTGAGTAGGTTTAAGAAAATAATTAACATCCACACAGTGGATATCTTGAAATGAGAGGAAGAAAAAGCTAGGGGAAGGAAAAAGTAAAGGGAAGTCTGCGTGTTTGTGCAGCCCATTTGTTTTCCACCCATCACTTTTTGAACAGCCTGTGTACTCTCCCATGCAATAATCAGGAGCACTTCTGGTAAGGACTGGGGTGACACAGTTTTGCAACGTAGAGTGAGGGAAGCTATGTGGATACACCATACCCTCCCTACCACTAGTTTTTGCTGCCTCCAGAACCTCCCTCAGATTCATCTTCAGCATGAGCTCTTCCCTCTCCATGGTCACAGAAATATATTATGTGAGACAGAATTTGGAGGTGTTGGCTGTGATGAGAATTTTTATCAGAATAGTCACATGTTCTTACTTGAAATGGTGGCAAACTGAGTAGCCCAAAGAGCGTTATGTCCTTTTGGTAAATAGAATACCAGACAGACTAAAAAAATTCTTTAAGACTTTGCAGAACTTTAGTAAAAATAATTTCATGATAAATGAATTATCATGAATAATTTCATGATAATTTGAATCTCACTCAAGCTCTTTGCTCCCAAGATCTTACAATGACAGAGTGGGACAAAATTTGGCATGCTAAAATCTGTTAGCAAAAATGCCAGGGGAAGAGCTAGCTTTTCAAATCCCTGTTTCTCCTCCTTATCTTGTGAGATAATCAACCTTCCAAATGAAGACTTGGAATTTGGATGATTAGCATTCACATACAACAACAGTCATTAACAAGGGTTAATGTTTATGCTGACTGTATTCAGTAAATTGTGAGACTTACCTGGTCCTGGAGTGTTTCCTCTCTAGTTCTTCCTTCTTTTCCTTTCCTAATGCCCCTATTATTTTATTTTCTGAGTCCCAGGAAAAGGCGTACAGAATTAAAGTGTTAGATGAAAAGCTTTCATTCTGGTGTTAAGGATAAGCTCACATAAACACTGGGAGAAAATAGAAATAATTCATTTCCATTCCTTTATTTCTGAGGAGTGACTGATTTCTCTGTCAACAGCTTAACAAAGCCAGACCAAAAGTTGTTTCTCAAGTGAATAATAATGAGAAAAGAATGTGAATTGAGGAATCTTGTGCAATATATTGGCCTTTTCTTCAGATCAGGTAGCTTCTACACTAAAATGAAAGAGAGGCTTGGCCCAAACAAGTCAGTGAAAATCTCCTGGCTTTGTGTTGGGCCTTAAAAGGGCCATCCTTTTACTGGAAGTGGAGGAAAGAAGCTGCTGTTTTTTTCTATCTCATTAACTCTTCTTATAAATCACCATTTTCACTGTGAAGTTTTCTTTGCCCTTCTAATTTCCTTCTAAAATCCTGTCTTATTTTAAATACCTCCATTGTAACATTTGCAGTGCATACATATGCAACCAGAGAGTGCAGCAGAGATTTATTTTCTTCTTTCAAACTAGCAGCATCTCACCTCTCAGGCTTACAGGCTATCAATGAAGAGCTATGACATAAGTGCTCATAAATCAATGCAGAAATTAGTAACAATATGTAGAATTACAGTTATTATGAATGTTGTTTCTGCCAGGTCATTGCTCTCAATATCCTACAGTCCAGACTACCCTCCAGCAGACGACTCTAATCTTCACAGCAGCAAGATGGCAAGATGAATGCAACATATCATGTATAACTCTTTAATACTTCTTTTTTTACTCTTAGACCAACAAAAAAAGGCCACTGATATGTGTCTCAAGTATACATATTTCTAACGATGGAAAAGTCAATAGAGATAGAAACCTGATCCAAGACTTACGACAGGTGAGGTAAGCAAAAAACAAGCCAAGGAATTACCTCATTGCAGATGATGATTCCTATGGTATATACAAGGTCTGTCCATAAGCTGTTTTGTTGCAACAGACAACAGGCAACCAAGAGATGCAAGATCCCTCATCCTCCAATTTCACGTGTACTCCAGTGTCACGGAGTTAACTAGATCAATTTATGCCCGTGACAGGGGGCAGTAGGCCCCTGCCCTCCCCATCCCCCACCTGGCCCCACAAAAGGGAAGGAAAGGAAGGGGGAAAAAAAAAACAGCGGCAACAACTAATTGGAGGTAAACTTATTTTACTATATATCGAATGCAAGATAACAAAATATAATACAATCTAATTGGAAAATTGAGCCTAATAAATCAAATAAGAATGGAAGGGGTTCCCGGACCCGAGTCAAAACCTGAAAGCTTGGAACGGCTGGAAAGCCACCCCTCCCCAACAACCCACTGCCAAGGCTGTGAGAGACCGCCCAACCCCAGAAGGGGTCGATCCCAATGACTTCCCGTAATGTATAGGGATAGGTACGGAGAATTGGGCTTAAACACTTTAATTCCAGTACATGATGTTTTGATGTGGAATACTGAAAATCAAAAAAACATAAAACCATGACATCCAGCCAGCCAGACCACCTGAACACATACATTTTGACACCTGACAGTGTGAGAGCCTGAGGGGCAGAATTATTCTGCTCAAGGCTTTTGTATAATAAAATCAGCTTCCTCCTCCATAAGAACATGCATTAAGTTTTGTGTTAAATTTTGTAACATTGATTTTGAGCTGAAATTCTGTGGCACTTAGGGACGTGGTTCAGTGGTGAACGTAGTAGTGTCAGGTTGGTTATGGGCAGACGATCTTTAGAGACTTTTCCATCCTAACTGATTCTTCAGTTTTATGGCAGGAAGGAACGTACAGGACTTTGTGAAGACATCCAAGGGATCACTGGGAACCTTGTGGTAAAGATGACTTTACAGTGGTGAATATAAATCGCAGAAACTCAAGCCTCAAAATACCAGACAAGGGTAGCCAGAGGAACCCGTGGCAGCCATTGAAGCTGTTCAGAATCTTGACCTAGAAACAAAAGACATGAGTCAGTTCCCTGGGACACAAAACAGGATGGAAAAAGAAACTCTCCCAGTCATCTGTGGGGACAAAAGCTATGCACAGCTTACTTCTGACAGGAAAAGCTATTTGGCTGTAAAGATGATCAGTGTCTAGAGGGTTACCCTGGGCCAGCAGTACCTTCTCTTGGTCTCAGCAAGAGGCTCCAGTTCTTCTTCTGATCTTAACTACCCAAATCCAAAGAGCAGACCACAACAACAGTGCAACATGAGGTACAGCAGGAACCCCTGCGTGGAAGTACAGTTCTCCCTCAAATCCAGGGGAAAATTTAAAAATATCACAGCATTTTTTCCAAAAAATGAATTATAGCTTCTTTTTGTCTACTTAGAAATAATGTATTAGATTACTCAAGCTAAAATATCAAAAAAAAAAAAAAAAGATGCGTATGTCATCATTAAGATAATCAAATTAGCTGACTGAAGTGACAACCAGCCTGAATCAGTGAAATGGCACCACTAGCCCTATCTGCTCTTCTTCTTCATGTCTCTTCAATTATTTCTGTTTTGTTCTTTGCATTTTTTTCTCCAGAATTATTTATTTTAAGGTAAAATACATCATATATCGATTTGTTTATGGGTTTATGTTTGTTTATTATATATTTTTACAATCCATTAGGTTTATAAACTCTCTTTCATCTGTCTGTTTCATTTATTTGAACTACAATATATCAGACAGGATTAGTTGCTTAGCAACTTTTCAGTGGCAGAATCTATTTAGGAGAATTTGCAACGCTCCTACTAGAGGTCAGAAAAATTTATAATAACGTAAGCCAACCAGAAAATGTGTTTCAGCAACAAAGATTTCTCACAAGGCTTGTTTCAGTAGGAGAGGATTGCAGATTTCCATTAGAATATTCTTCATGCAAAGGGATAAGGTACATGTAATATGGAGGAAGTAATAGGAAAGCAGGGAAATAAGATTTGGAGAAAGTAGTATTATACATTTCTTAAGCATATTCCATTTCTTTCTGCTTTACTGCATTACTCTTTTCCTCTGCATAGGCTGGACTCCTTATTTGCGGAAATGATAAACAGAACTAAATTTTAAGATTTAAGTAAAGGTCTCATACTGTTTGTGTCCTACCAAGTAGTAATGCCAAAAACACCTAAAATACAATGGCACAATTAAACAAATTGAATGTATTCAGGGAATATGGCATCTGCCATAAAATATTTCACACTGTGCTGAGGATGCTGCAGATTGCTTGGAAATAAATTCCCTCAGATGGCAAAGTAGCTGGTGTCATTTCTGTCATCTTCCCAAATGTACAAAACATTCTCAAACATACATTTCAGCACAACACTTGCACTACTGTTCTGTGGCACATATGAATCTCATTCAACTCTAATCTTGCTTCAGACATATTCCTAACTCCCATACTGTGATTACAAAACACAATGTGTCCTGTCTGTAACTGCCAAATCTGCAGATGAATGGCAGCATCTCTGAGTTGTTTTGTTTTGCTTTGTGGTTGGTTTTTTTTTAGTTTTTATTTTCAACACCTACATCAATATCCTTGGACTCTGTATACTTAAGAGTTAATACTTTACTTGGGTCTCAGCAGCAACCAAGATATTGCTGCATACATACGCAAAGTACTATGTGCACCAGCATATTAAATACCTCTTTTATAAATATGCTATTCCTCCCCTACTTTACACACCCTTGTGGAAAAGATATGTGATTCTTCCCTTTTAGGACTATAAGAAAGTACTGAACACTGTGATCAGAAAACCACAAGGTTTGTTTTAGAATTTTTCCCTGCTGAAAATAACAAAGCCCATCCAAGATTTTTCTGTGACCTTTTCTCCTGGATATATCAAAAGTAGTCTGCATTCTAGAGCCTGTGGGGATTAAAATGTGGTTTGCCCACCAAACTCTTAAGTCCTTTCCCTTCTTATTCCCTTTCCACAAACCCCAAGTGCAATTCCTTTCATTCTCCTAACCATGCCATTAATCCACACAAAATGTTCTCAGGTGCAAGCTCTCCTCACTCTTAACATTTACAAGAAGCTGCTTTACCCAGACTTTATGTTTCAGCAAATGAATGGTGGTGTTTTTCTGGGGGGAGGAAGCTTTGAATTGAAGATCTGACAACGACTCGCCAGTTGCAGGAAGATTGTTGGTGAAACTAGACATGTTCAGCACAAACTAAAAATATTTCATGGGTTTTTTTTGTTTTTGTTTTTTTTTTTTAAATTCCATAAGTTACTTTTCAGTATTTCTTAGTGTTTACCTAGTGAAGCCAACTTTAAAAACACTGCTCTTTTTCACTGCTCCCTGCTTTATATAAACATTTCCTTCAGACCAGACAATTTAATGCCTTTTTTGGACTGGAATGACAGGAATGACTACAGAATACCTTAAGTAATGGAGGAGACAATCAGTCCTACTCCTTATTATTACAATACTATGTGAGAACTTGTTTTAAAGGAGAGGGTACATTACAGCTTGGATACAGTGGTCAAATAAAGCTGCCAGGCACTGTTTATTTGCTAGTAGGGTATTGAATAGCAATAGAAAATGAGATTTAGAGATAATTAATTTCCAGGGATAGCACACTCATAATGAATAACAGAATTTTCCCCATCTTTCTCAGACAGCATTTTAGATTGAGATTTACATTATTCAGAGTTTTTTGAGAGGGAGTTCGTAGTAATTTTTCACTGTGAAAACCAGTAAGTTCTTCAAAGTAATCGTTCATAAGAATAAAATCCCCACTTTGAAGTTTCACTGTTTTAAATTTATCTGGCTTTTTGATAACTGTTATAACAAACTACAATAATATGACTGTTGCACGGTATCTGTGCATTGGCTAGATAGCAAATAATTTAGTTAATGTGTCAGTGCACTTTTACGTCCTTAAAAATTAATGAAACATTCATCTTTGCAATTGGAGGTTCCCATGCAGGCTGTCACAATTACAGTTTTTGAAAAACTGAGCCAGTTTTCATATATTCCTTCCAGGTCTGCTAGAGGTAAGTATTACATTTCCTTCCAATACAGAAGAAAAATTTAGGTACACAGTGGAGGTCTTAATGGTGGGAAGATGCCCCCAAGAGTTCTGGCAGCAGAAATGCATTTCAGCTGCAGGTTTCATATGCCGGTCGCATGCAGGGTGGATGGGCCTTGGGGAGTATGTCAGGGAAATGAGTGCCTTCTACAAGGAACTAGGAAAAGATAAACTATGCTGTAAGCTGAAAAACAATTCAGATCATGCAAAGTGGACCTGATGTGGCTGATAGAGAGCTCACTCTGCAGATCCTCAGGTCCAGCTGTCTTCCAGTCAGCATAAATTGTACTTGAACAGAGCAGTTGCACAAAGAGATTCAGGGCCTCCTTTAGGTCGTCTCTACCAAACCATATAGAGCTTCAAGAAGCTCAAACACAAAGCATGTCTTCAGAAACATACAGGTTTAGGGAGAGCTGTAAAAAGACAGTGAGAGACTTATTTTTATATGATACCTATAATATCTTCAATTTCTGCCCAATGCAGTAGGTTGCCAATGAAATTGGAAGGTCCCTGGTGTATTTCTTGGCTATACTGGTGAACACTCACTTTTTCCCTGTCCATAGTGCCCTGACACCACAAACTTTCTTTCATGCTATCAGATAATCACACTTGATCATAATATAGTGGTGGGTTTCTTCATTCATTTCCCAGAAATACTGAAAGTAAAATAATACATTAAAATATTGCACACTGTTAAGATGACACACTTCTTCTGTACTCAAATCAAAGCCCAAGTGAGCCTAAAGCCAGAAGAGCTTTCTAATATCCAATGAGCTAAGTGCTTGCTCTCAAGCTTCCAGAAGAATACTTTCAACATGGAGCTACATGTTCATTCCACCGCCTGGAGGTGGGTTTATAAACACTGAATGATCTAGTAAAGCAACTAACACACACACTCACACTGAGAAAACATCTCCAATAGTTCTCACAGCTCAGCCCACCGACTCATTGAAATCACAAAAAGCCTACTTCAGAAATTAGTCCCCTAACCTTTTCCAAATACTGCTTTTATTATTTAGTTCTTGTTTTGACTACATTCATTAAATTTGGTCTGACTTAACAAGTGGGTTTTTTTACCTGTGTTTTCAGGACATGGCCAGACACACTATCAAAACAAAACAAGGAGAACTGTATCATTGTAGATGTATAAATGAAGGAGAAAACGTCAAGTCTACCAGCAAGCTGCCTTATATGTGTAGGGAGACAACATTTTTTGCTTGATTCACAGTCATTCCTGAATTTTACCAGAGTAGTAATCACCTATAGATTGTTTCTACTCACTAGTTTGATATAAATCAGCATGAGTTCATGGAAACACACTGGAACAGGTTGCCCAAGGAGGTTGTGGATGCTCCATCCCTGGAGGCATTCAAGGCCAGGCTGGATGTGGCTCTGGGCAGCCTGATCTGGTGGTTGGTGACCCTGCATATAGGAGGGGGTTTGAAACTAAATGATCTCTGTGGTTCTTTTCAACCCAAGACATTCTATGATATGATATGATGTTCTAGGAAATGAGTGAAACAACGTATATTCTCTGGGAAATTACTAGTTTCTGAATTGCATGAAGACTTTCAATTCTGAAAATTAATGGCACTGTGTACTCATGAGTTACTAACATGTTGCATTCATACAAGATAGGCTTTATAATGAGAGAAGAATGAGTTAGAGGGACAATATTAAGTCAATAAAATGGAGACTTGCTTTCACATCAGTGGCACTTGTCCCAGACAATAGAAGGGCGAAAGGATGAAAACACTGTGTAAGCAAATGGCAGGAAATGGTTGTGGCAGCAGTGCTTCCACTTGGAAAACATGATCACAGCTTGTACACACTCATCAAACATATGGGTCAAAGCACGCTGCCTGACTCTCAGTATGAGTCTGCATTCCATTTGGTGTACTGAGGAGATGCATTAAAACAGAGGCACAAGACAAAAACAGGCACAAAGATGAGCTTTCAGAAATAAGATCACATCCAGGACTGCTCAGGGCAAGGTCAGACTTTGTCTGGTGTTCTCTGTGTGGTGTACAGCACCAGCCTATGCCTGTGTCACTGATGTTGTAAGATTCATTTGTAGGTCCCAGAGGAAGAGTACTCGGAATATTTTTTATCTCATGCTGGCACAGGGCAAGCATGGAGACAGAGTTTAATCTCATTTGGCATTAGTTGATTTCCCAACAGAAATGAAATCAGAACCTGTCCCATGGTCATTTATCCAAAATTAATTTATCGTGGCAAACTTCAGATTTTATTTATAGGTGTGTAAACATCAGGATAATTCTGGAGTGTAATTAAGGCAATTCTGACCAAGACCATTTTCATCATAGTTCTTGCAGCATTTTGTTTAACTTTTCCAAATGAACTGCAGCAATCAATGAGGAAAAGTATTTCCCAACAGACTGGCTGGCTTAAGAAGCACTCACAGTCCTAGATTTGCTACAGACATCTTACAGGACACAGCCTTAACTTCACTCTCCAATAGTGCTACTGGAAATAGAAGCACACTGTCTCCTTGGAGCCTAAACATAGTACATGATGTGTGGAAGAATATGTCATCTTCATGTTGGATAGCAGGAAAAGGTTCTCCACCAGAAGGTGGCTGGGCCCTGAGACAGGCTCCTCAGGGCAGTGGTCATGGTCCCAAGCTGCCAGAGTTCAAGGAGCATCCAGACAACACACTGAGACACAGAGCTTGATTTTTGGGTGATTCCATGTGGAGCCAGGAGTTGGACATGATAATCCTTATTGGTCGCCTCCAACTCTATGATCCTTACCACCGGTGGAGGTGTAAATAAGAAATGGGTGAACAAAGCGGTTGAGATTAGCACTGCAAAGTAAAACAGCATTTCATGCAGTGAGGTCTTGTGCTCTGCCTCCTTGGAAAATCTAGTGCTGTTAACAAAAATCTTATAAGTGCAGTCTTTGGGAATTTCCATTTGTCTGGGAGGTGCTGAGAAAGTGGGGGGAAGGGAGCGGGGAGGGGGAAGTAAATTGACAATTGACAACTATGCCATTCATTCATCAGGAGATGGCACACTCTGCATGGCCTGTAAGCAGCATTGCTGGCCTCTGGAAGGACAGAGCCTTCCTGCACAGCTGGAGCAGGAGAGCGGCTCTGGGACCCCCAGACACACATGGAGCCACTGGGCTGAACTAATTGAAGCAGGAGACATGATGGTGGAATGTGATCCCCTACTGAAAGCAAAAAGCTGTGCAAAGACTAAGGGTTAAACTGGAAACTGACACAGGCTGATGGCACAGCCATCTACATCTTCTAATGGAATATATATTTCCTTTCAAGATCTATTACGCTTTTCATGTCTGAAAGATTTTGGCAGCTATACTGCATTCCCACAAGCCTTTCCCACTCAGACAAAATTTCCCATTTAATAAAGGTGAAGGACATAATATTTGACTCAATGTAAACAAGTAAAAATAGGCTTCCACTTGTTCAAAGGTATTTCTGCATTTTTGCAAAAGTATTACTGAGGTGCAAAACAGCTAAAAGTCATCACATTGTCATAGAAAACTATATTTTCTGTGCAGTGAAGGAGAGGGAAGCAGTGCAGTAATTATTAGCCATCTGTGGTGGGAGCTGGGGACTCTTGCACTCTCTCTTCCCTTCCTGCTTTCATACTTAGATAGATTCAGATTGATATCCCTTGAGCATCGACCAAGAGATAAAAGCACATGAAGACAGTCCCCGTTGTGAGCTGATATGCATCCCATGAGTGAACATAAAAAAAAGAATCAGATAATCACTAGTTTTCTTTAGATTATTAAGGATAGGGAAAGAGAAAAGCCTTTCTGACTGATCCTATGATGCTTCTGCTGAGCTAACAGTATGGTCCAGCCCTGGGCTCATATGCCCCCATGCAGGGGCTGCCATGTCTGCAGGAACCAAGGAGGGTTGCACAGTGCTGCGGACTACCTGACACTTCTGGCACTGTGCTGACTGTGGGATACAGCCAGTGGAGCACACAGATGTTTGGAATGGGCAGAGATGGGCCGTGCTGTTCAGACAGCCCTTGTCACCAAAGCAGAGTCTGTGTCTAGTAAGGATGCAGAAATCAGGAGGAACTCAAAACAGAACCCAGGTGATTTTTTCTATCAATAGGTGCATCCCTTTGCCAGATGCTGCTCAGTGTGAGACCTCTAGAGATTAAGAGGTATAAATTTTCTAGGACTCATGAGTCACACACTGAACATTACAGCATGAGCAGACAAAAGCCAAAAACAGAAATTATCTTCTGGAAAATGTCAGAGTCTTCAGTTACATAATGATATCTAACAACCTGTAGCCTTTGGAAGAACTACTGTGAACTCTGTGAACTCTCTAACCCCTGTGGGCCCTTATCTTTAGGAAAAAAATGGAGCTAACCTTTTGGACATTGTTTCCAATGCAGTTCTACAGTATTTGAACTTAATGCATCACTGGCTATGATACATTCAGCAACTTTCTGACTTTTCCAGCTTGAATAATCTAAAATAGTTAATTCAATTCTACAAGATGCAGCATGAATTGTAACATAAATTGTTTCAATAAAATACTTCTTGACAAAGATTTCAATAAATATAAAGCTCCCCAAAAATGGTGTAAGAATAGAAGGCATTAGTGATCAGTAACTTTAGGAAATGGGAGAGAAAGAAAAGAACAAAAAAACAAAAAACCCAAAAAAAAAAAAAAAAAAAAAAAAAAAAAAAAAAAAAAAAAAAAAAAAAAAAAAGCTTTTTTTTTCTTTTTTTTTTCTTTTCTTCTTTTTTTCTTTTTTTTTTTTTTTTTTTTTTTTTTTTTTTTTCCCACCAATATGTTTGCTACTAGGAAGTTTGAGGAGTCTAGATTAGTATCAAGTTAAACGAAAGCAACCTTTCCAACACAGATTTATCAGATGTTGCAAGGCACCATCTGCACCTGTCCACATGAGCTCTAATAGGATGAACTCTCGATCCCTAGCAAGATGAATACACACACACACACAAGCTCACACTTCTTTCTGCTTCATCTGCTCTGCTCACTCTGGATTCCACTGGAAAAAAATGAAGATTTTACGTGGGAAACAGGTGAGAATAGGTCCAGTGTGTTTCTGCAAGGCAGATGGAACATTGGGCCCCAAGGCTCTATGTTTTGATACTGCAGTGCTGGACAAAAGCAAGGAATTTTGGAAAGCGTAAACAAAACATGGAAGCCCTCTGCATTGCTGTAACCTGAAAAATAAGCTCTTGGGGAGTGTGGGGATTAAAAATTGATCTTCTCTCTTTTTTCCTAACTATTACTCCTCAGTGGATAAATTGTTTGGGATGTGCAATTGCTATCTCTTAAATAGATCTTGCTGTGGATATAATAGGAAACTTTAACTTGCTTCTAAAAACATAATTAGGGGAGAATGCATGATCGCCCTACTACAAACCAATATTGCCATTCCCTGTCCCTAGTGCTATAAATCAGGGTTAGTGACATGAAAATCAGAGAAATCCAGTGACATAAACCGTAACAGAAGAGGACCACCACTGCAGCTTCAGAGTACTGAGACTGTCAAGTCCTTGACTTGGACACTGCCTATTTTTCGTGCTCGTTTTCCTCTTGATTTTCATTGTTCCAGAATGAAATTTTTTCTTGTATGGAGGAGAATCAGTGGAAAGTTGCAAGCTGTTCCATTTCATGCTTGTCTTAGACACATCATCCTGCCTAGTCCCGCCTCAAGTCCCAGGAGCCAGATCTGCAATTTGCTGTCAGGAGATGGCTCATGCTGAGCCCATATTCCGCTGTATGACTTGGGTTTGTGGCAGGCTGTTCCACCCCTCAGTGTAACACAAGACATGACTGGGAAAAAATAATAAGAAAATAAAAAGCAAACATATCAAAACTTACCAGAGCAAGCAGCCTGACTTCTTTGTACCTGTCCTTTGAGTAAAAATCTCCTTCCTTGATACATTAATGAGGAAAGCAAAAAGTTCTCTGCAACTTTTGCATGAAGTGCTTTTCTCCAGGCATTACAAGCACCAGCTCAGAATTGATCATATTCTTGACTTTCTTTTACTTCAGCCTCTTGTAACTGCCTCTTATGTTCCCCCACTGAGCTTTCACCATCTATTCTACTTTCCAAAGAACAATGCTGTTCAACAGAAGAGAGGCCAAGGCTTCATAACAGGGGTAAGGATTACATCAGCTCTCCCTGCAGAAAGATGAATCACATGATTAAAAGCTACTATGACATAGGAGAGCTGAGTCCCAGAGCTGCCACTGCCACTCAGAGAGCTTTAGGGAGGTCAGTCCACCTGTCTGGAGTCTTTCAGATTTCTGTCTTTAAAAAAAAAAAAAAGAAAAGAAAAAGAAAAGAAAGAAAAAAAGTATGAATACGTATTCCTAGTTCCAGAAAATCCTGATGTTTGAGGTGCTTTCTGGAACTTAGGTGGTGAAGATGGTGAAGCGTCTTGAGGCCAGATGTATGAAGGGCAGCTGCAGTCCCTGGCTTTGTTCAGCCCAGAGCAGAGGAGCTGAGGGGAGACTCATGGCAGCTGCAGCTACTCACAGGGAGCACTGAGCTCTGCTCTCTGTGTTAGCAACAGGGTCTGAGTGAATGGCACAGAGCTGCATCAGGGGAGGGCCAAGTGGAGGTTAGGGAAAGGGTCTTCACCAGAGGGCGGTGGGCATGGCACAGCTCCCCAGGGCAGTGGGAAGGCTCCAAGCTGCTGGAGCTCAAGGGTGGTTTGGTGGTTTGATCCCTTCCAACTTGGGATGTTCTCTGATTATTTTATTCTAACTCATGCTGAGAAAATGTCACTAGAAGATGAGTTCTGTTCAGGTAATTATCACTTTGTTCCACAAATATTGATTCAAAAGTGCTAGGGAGGACAGTATTTTAACATGAGGAACAAATGCTGCAAGAGCGCTTTTAGACATAAAGTCACCTTAGTTTCTGAACAGGAAAAGACATTATTTTGATCCTCTGAAATAAACGTTTTTAAATGCAGAAATTTAGACACCCACTATGAAGTGTGCCTGACAGCTCCCTCTTTCTCACCACATATTTTGTTCCAAGTCTTCCTCAAGAGAGATCAGTGGAAAGGTATCATGGTGAATGAAATGTCCTCTTCTGGTCAAGCTGCACAACTAGAATCCATGCTGCTTTGCAACCTAAATGCTTTGATGGGGACCCCATTAGCAGGCAGTGAAACAGCACAGAATGCTGAAGGGGCACATAGAGACCTACCAGGTTGGGCACAGCTGCTTCCTGGGGAAGAAGTATGAAGTCATTCTAAATGCAAAGCATGGCATTAATATACCAATATAACAAAATATGAGCATATAGCAATCTGTGGAGAAGAAAAGCTTTTCTCCTGCCAGGTGCCCTGCAGTTTCCTCCCCATGACCCAAACTTGTCAGATCTAACTAGAGCTGCTCTCCACCAGCAGCTACAATTGTAATTGATTACTCAAGCAGAAAAGCTATAAAAATCTGATAGGAGGGCTGGAGGAAAGGAGAGGTGTCAGCACTGTTAGCACAGCCTAATTGCGGGGAATTTTGCCCTCCAGCCCTCACATGCCTTCCCACATTGCTATTACTCTAATGTATGGATGCTCTTGAGAGCAGAAGCAAAGCTTTAAACACATGTATATTTTTATATGTATAGCTTTATGTATGTCTTTGTGTGTTTGTGTGTACAAAATTCATATTATTATTAGAAAATGCATCTGGATCTGTAAGTCAGTGAGGTTGAGAGTATCTAATTTCTCTTCACAGAAAACACACAGCAGCACAGAGCAATGTGCATCTCCCGCTGTTCTCTGTTTTTTAACAGATCTCCACTTCACTTTTCAGATGGCTCTTCCTCACAGCTGTACTGCCCTATAATTTCAAATCACAAAACTAATCCTGAGTGAGTGACAGTAAAAGCAGCCACAGCACTTCCTTCTGCTGTCTCTCTGCCTGCCTGCCTGCAGAGCACCCATGCATGCAATTATTGCCCTTAGGCTGAGGTGAGGAGGCTGCATGGTGGTTGGTGCAATGCCTGCTTTGCTGTTAGCCCCCGCATGTCGATTTCCTGCTTTTTTTACATTGCACCCATTAAACAAAGCAGTCACAGCAAGGATTTTGAATCAGTGTTAAGAAGGAGCTGGGAGGGAAAAATCCATCAGGGTGGCTGGAGGGGCTGCATAAACACAGGGATCTGGTGTGAAACCTAGGGAAGGCGATGCAAAAAGGAGATGGTGGGCAGGCACTCCACTCCAGAAGGGGACAGCACTGCAGCTTTGTCTGGCTCACACTGCTAATACAGCGTGGAAAACAACTGTTAATCCGGATCTAGCTCTGCCAGCAGCTTGGGAGGAGAACAAAGAGAAGGGAAAATAAGAGGGGCGGTGGCTTTATGCATAGTGACAGGGAGTGAACTGCTGCATGAGAAAGGAGGGAGCAGCCTCTCTGTCCACTGCACACAGGTGGAGTCAGCAGAGGTGACACGGAGCGCACTCTAGTCCCCATAGCACAGCTTCAGTGACCAATGCCACTCATGTCCAGGGTCTTGTATGAGCAGCTGTGGCTCATACAAGACCCCGGAGCACCCTATAAAAGCCAAGTGAAGCACAGACCCCTTGGGAAAAAGCAAACCCTGCCCAAAAAGATCAACCCAGGGGAACCTCCTGGAGATCTCCCCATGACCACCATGTACCACCAGCATCTTCCAATGGACAGTGCAATACAAAGCATTAGAGCAAATCTTTGTGGACTGATCAATCAAGCTTGAAAATTCATTGAAAATGAAAACCAATTATCTGCAAGGAATGAGTCAGCATCATTGTGGATCTCCACAGAGGACAGGGCTTTTCTCTTTTTTATGTCTGCATCTTCCACAAACCACAAACACAGATGTGTGGGTCACAGTCCAGGTGCCAGCTTCATGCTAAACAGGTGCTGAATTCTGTGTTAACCCCAAACTCAAAAATTACTGATACATCATGTAAGAATAATGCAGGCTCAAGCAGTAGGAATCACATTTATAGAGAAGCAATTGAGCTGGACAGGTACATAGAAAGGGATTCTATCTCTGTGAGCAAAAGGAGAATAAAATTGCAGAATTAGTTCTTTTTAGATGGGACAAACTGAATTTGTGCAGTCTTTATGAAAGAAAGAAAAAAGAGAGTAGCAAAAATTAATGCAGTACCGGAATATGTAACACAAAGATGCTGTGGAATCTCACCTTTGGAGGCTCTGAAGGCTCAGACAGACACAGGCTTCATGCTGGCAGCAGTCCTGCTTTGGGCAGGAGGCTGTGTCTTGGACCTCTTTTTGCACCATCATTTCAAATTTTATGAAAAGTTCCATAGCCTTCTCCCTGCAGAGGGCTAACTGAGCATACCAAAATCCCACAGATTTCAGAGTATTCAGTCTTCTTAATATCAGACATGAAATTAAATGTTTATTTAGCATAACCTCCTCAAATTATGTCTGCTAAAAAAGCAGTTCTCCTCCAGTGGTGTTGACTAAAAATCCACAAAAAATAAACAAATGAAAACCAACTAGCTCATTATGTCAATAGTTTTCAGAAATGTCTTGATCTTGCACCCTTAAATGGATACTTCCACAGACCTGATCTATTCAGTATGAAGGAAGAGAACACCTTTAGAACTAGACAATTATTTCTGCAATCAAGATCTGTCAGTAGTAGATTGAGCACTTTCTACCTGCATAATTTAATTTCACAGTCCGTTAACTTTCCCTCTTCTTTGCTTGCCAATGTACTGGCATTACATTGTGATCTTTAATCTACTGTGGAAATATTTCAACCTTTAACTTTTAGGCTTCATATTATTTCTTACCTGATATTGTATGTTCTCTATGTTTAAATAAAATGAAACTTATAAAATAAAATAAAATCAATCTATTCTTTTTGATTGACAGACATAAAATAACTGAAGTCTGAGAGCAGGAATAAACAGAGAGATAGATAAGACAGATTGAAAGACTGTAATTAATTGCAGAACACAGAACCATATGAAGATATGAATTGTCAAAGTGGTTCTTGCTAGCATTCTAAGCCCTATAAGAACCAAAAATGAATCCTGTACAGCTTTTACTGGGTGGCAACTAAATATTCTGCCAATTTTTACTTTTCATAGAATCATAGAATCAACCAGGTTGCAAAAAACCCTCAAGATCATCAACCCGGCCATCAACCTAACAGTACCATGTCCTGAAGTGCCATACCCATGTCAGTATCCACATCCTGGGATTTCTCATCTCTCTTTAATTTCTGCTAAGGAGTCTTTTTTAAGGAGGATGATGAAAGGGGCCAAAAGCAGAACTGCACCCAAAGCAGCTGGGTCCTGATGAGAAAACACATAGTGCAGAGCATTACTGTTGTGGCATTCCCTTGCCTCAGTTTAAAGCTGTTCAGCAGCTTATTAATTTCTGAATGATGCTGCAAATTGAGCAGACATCTTCATTGAGCTTCCACAATGCAGCCCATAGCTTATTTTGTTCCCTGGGAGATGACAACTAATTCAGAAGCCATTGATGTATATAAGGAGATTAATTTGTTCCATCTGATTTGTATTCCCTTGCAGCCATCAACAATGAATGTAATTTACTGTCATGTTACACAACTGTCTTGAGCTACCTGCAGTACCCTTTGCATCAAGTTTGGCCACTTTGCTATTCAGAGTCCTTCCCATTTAGTAATAGCATGAACCACTGTGAATTTAGGAAGAGAATTCCTCTCCAGGTAGATTAAACAAGAGCTTCTAGTAGCAACCACTATGTGAAATCGGGCATAGGAGAGAAATTGTTAGGTGAGTTGCATAAGGCATTCCTGCATATTTATGCACATAAAATTAACTGTAAATTGCCTTCTTCCCCATCATCCCACAACACATTTTTAAGGTGTGATACTGTATTATCATCTCCTTACTTTTGGGTGAGCAGGCAGATTAAGGACTCCAATATCTGAGCATGCTTCTGCTATTCCGTGATAATCACAATTTGAGTGTTTTCTTTTAGTGTGTTGAAACCAGGAGGCCATTTAGTTTCAACTAGCCCTTAGTGGAGAAAAATCGATCTTGTTTCAAATTGACTCACATTCTCAGACAGGAAATTACTATGGACAGGCAAATGTCCTATAACCTGATAATGAGCCTGCCAACCCAGGTTCAGAGAAGAAGTCAGCAATGGATCTCGCAGCATGTCTCAAACATACATTAATTCTCTAAGTATCCTTCTGCTCATGAAGGGTGTCTATGAAGTGGATGACGTGAAGTACTCCAGGTACCTTCTGTCACTGATGTATTGCGCTTATGTTCTGCCTTTCAGGTTTACCCTACTTTTAAGGATATGAAGTGCACAAATGCAACTCACAGAGGCACTGCTCATGACCGTTTTGGTACCACAGTTAGTGTTACAGAGGGTGACACTTCCCAAAGTTATGCAGAGCATGACTGACTTGACAGTCAAAATTAGACCTAAGCAAATGGTAAAGATGGAACATCTGAAAGCTGCAGAACTCTGCTATGAGCATGACTTCAGCAGTGTATTGTAATTTTGTTAGGAAACATACTAACCTGCCAATTTCATTTCACAAAATCGGTCAACTTAATAATCGTCTTAATTCTGATTTCCCTTTTCTTCTATACAGCTTCCTTTCAGCTTTTAACACACTGCAGTCCAAGTCATCGCACAAAGAAACATAATAAATCAGACAAAAAATGTCACTTGTGACTGACTCCAAGTTCTCTGGAGGAGCTCAGAGAGACCCCCAGGAGTAGTCCATACTCCCACCAGGAATAGGACTGTAAGGAAAAGGGAAAGGGGAAAGAGGATTGCTGTTGTGAGGTTTATTTACTGATGTGGACTGGATAAGAAAAAAGAAAACAGGAGTTAACCTTTCAAACTGGTCTAGGCCAATAGCATTCCTCCACTTAAAAAAAGAATTTCATATTCATGAAAGGCATTAATTAATTCACATGATGGAGATGTATGTCCAAATTCCTGTAGCCACAGGACCATGATGTCTTCACTACAGGCATTGCCTTTGCGTCTTAGTCCTGACTTAAAAGAATAACGTCTTGATTTAAATCATCTGCTCTGTACCAGCATGTCTTTATCAGCAATGTCTGCTTCAAGGTATAACCCTCTGAAGCAAGAGACACAATAGCAGTCAAGGAGTCACCAACCATTCCAGCTTAAAACAATGTATGTGGGCTGGCAGAGTAGCTGTCTAGAACCTCCCCCCCTTTTTTTTTTCCTGGCTGGAGAAAAAAGGTACAGTTGCCCTCTACTTTTGGACTGCTCAGTCCTTTCTGTGCCCATGCAAGACTTTTTTAAAGTTGAGTGTCACTGATGATGAGAATTTATGAAATACTTGGAGAGATCAAAAAAAGGATATTGATGATTGGGTGCAAAATAAGATTTTAAAATTTGCAGGAAGCCTGAAGACTTGTTATGATCTTGACTGTATGTGAACAGGAGCAAATGTGACTGTACAGAAAGGCTCATCATAAAACTCCAGCTGTTTTCAGATTATCTTCCATCCTAACATGTACCGAAAGAAAACCAGTAAAAATTTACCCAAATGCAGTCTTGTCTGTGAAACTTGAGCCAGGCTTGCATTCATGAAGCAATGGAGAAGGATGATTTCATGCTCTGTGGGATCTCTGGCTTTTATAAACAGCATTGGCTTTGTTTTCCCCAGAGAAGCTTCACATCAATTCTCTCAGGCCATCAGCAAGTTATCTAGTAATAGGGAAGAGACAGAAAAACAATTTTCCAAATCTTAAAAGGAACAAAGGCACTGTAGGAAGGAGGTCAGAGTGATGAGAAATAGAGTGAGAGGCACAACCAGGTGTGCTGCTGTCGCATGCCAACACGCCTTCAGATATTAGCTGCACAGCAAAGTTTCCTGAACAACCTTATACACTGCAGAATACAAACAATAATCATAGAAAGGTAAATCACCAGGGCTGAATGAAATCCTCCAGAGAGAATAAGAACAGACAGAAATAGAAACCTGCAGATTGATCATCCTGGAGAACTCATTTAATTCTGAGGAAGTCTCTCGAGTTTTCTCACATTAATATTCCAAAGTAATTAGTCTGAGGCTTCTAGCTTCATGAAAGGATGAATGCCTGCAGGTAAGATAGAAGAAGGCACTGTGGTGATGGACAGTGTATGCTTTAAAGTGTATGTTCTGACCTCCTTTTGAGGAGTAGTGAGTTAAGTATGGAGGAAAGATGGAGAAACATTTGTCAGGTCTTTAGAAAGTCACACCATGAATGGGTTTTGCTTCATGCAGTAATCCAAAAATGACAGAGCAGACCAATAAATGAGTTAACAGCCTAAGGACATGGTATGGGGCTGTTCATGGAAATAGGCATCAGGTGACCCCAGATATGGTCTTGCTTGGGCTGCAGTCAGAAGAGGCATACTCTGTGAATGACCTGTGCAACATAAGACCAAGTGAGCTGTGTTCCTCTTCCAGCAGATAGGAGATCTAACACTCAAACTTTCCTTGTCCCCACTGCACCAGAACAACAAATGCCCTTCAGCTTGCACAGATTCTTTTTCAGGTGTCTATGAGTTAATACTTGCACTGTATTTCTGCCACTCAAGTCATCAAGGAAGAAGGTCTGCTGTCTGTGTAAAGGATACAAAGAGGAAGTGTATTACTTAAGGAAAAGCGTTAAAGACCCATAAAGTAAAAAACGTGTCCTTTAGTAAAGATAATTGATTAATTTCTGGTGGAGTAAATGCAAACTGCACTTCTGAATGGGTGATCATCTGTGGTATATTTAATGAATGCAGAGTCTTTGCTTGTCTAGAGACTCTCAAAATATTTACTATCATAGAGTGGTTTGGGTTGGAAGAGACATTAAATCTCATTCAGTTCCAACTCCTTCCCATAAGCAGGGCTGCCACCTACCAGATCAGGGCACCCAAGGCTCCATCTAATTTGGCCTTGAACACCTCCAGTGATGGGATCCACAGCTTCTCTGGGCAGCCTGTGTCAGGCCTTACCACCCTCTGAGTAAAGAATTCCTACCTAACATCTAACCTAAATCTCTCCTCTTTTAGTTTTAAACCCATCCCCTTTGTCCTGTCACTGTCAGACCATGTAAAATCTTGGTCTCCATCCTGCCTGTAAGCTCTCTTCCCATACTGGACAGCTACAATGAGATCTCCTTCTCTTCTCCAGGCTGAACAAGACCAGCTCCCTAAGCCTTTCTTTGTAGGAGAGGTGTTCCAGCCCTCTGATCACTTTCATGGCCCTCCTCTGGACCCACTCCAACAGCTCTACATTGTTCTTGTGCTGGTCTGGGCACAGAACTTTGTCAAATATCTGCAGCCTCATTCAGAGGAATACCCACAGAAATAGAGACAGAGTTCCTCAAAAGATATAGGCATCACTTAAGTCACTTTTAGGTAAATCTTCCCTTCAAATAACATATCTTTCATTACGGCTACCAAACCAGAGAAGCACAACTGAAGATGAGTTTGCTTTGCATTTATGTAAATAGATGCTTTTCAGTATATGTTATTCTTTCCCTCAGGCATCTGATATACAATAATCAATCATTATGCTTTTATACTGGCATGGCTTCAAAGGGTTAAATCTGCAAATCTACCCTATTACTCAAGAATGCCAAGGATGTAGTCTCCTTCTTTCATGCAAGACTGCTTCCCAGCCTGACCGTCACAAGCCTATCAGTTTCAGCATAATTTTCTCTCTCTTGTTGAAGATATGCTGTTACACAGTAATGATTTAACCCCATTCACACACGCTATCCTGAAATGTTTTATGCAGTATAAAGGAAGGAGGTACAATATCATTACAGAAGAAAATGGCATAATACATTTTTCATAAATCATTTCAAAACCAATTGCTGCAGTTGTGAACCTGTCTTAATTTTGTGGATTAATCTTAATCTTGTAATACAAATGCCATCCTGCAGCCTGTAACAAAGGCTATCAGTACTTACGTGACCTGAACAGTACATTTAGCATTGCACTCTACAATATATAATTAACTGCCTATATGCACATGCAGCAGGCCAATGTCTGCCAAATTACATAGTGTAGTTTGGCCTTTAGTGCCTTAAGTATAAATATAATAGGTAAAAATGATCAACACCCCCATTTTGGCATGAAATTGATTTTCAAGGTATACTATTTACATATATAAAGTTGCATTCATGTATTACACTGAAGTGTCTCACTTCAACAGCTACACAGCATGAGATTGATTTATTTTGTAGCTGGAAGGAACAAACTTGGAATCAACAAATAAGATTCTACTCCTTCACAAGACTCCATGTCAGCAATTGCCGCTCTTGCCACCACAATGATGTTTCTCCTCATATCCACCCAGTCACTGATAGAAGCACTTGGGGAAAGAATGGGGCCGATGATAATGCTTTAATGAAAGAGCAGAAGTGGTTTTTTAAAACAAGCTGGATAAAAAAGCAAGGTCCTAGCTTTCTGCATAGCACAAGCAGCTGTGAGGAAGACATGATTTCCCTATCAGGATCTCAGCCATCTCTGGAAGAGCTGACAGTTGCAGCCTGATGTACTGCTCCTGGCACAGCTGGCCCAGGTAAAGCAGATTCTCCACAGATGCTTGTGTGTCCTACGCATCACAAAGAATGCCCTTCAGAGCTTCAGCACAGCAGTGCACATGGTCATCTCCTGTTGGGTTCAGCCAACTCCATGCACAAGCAGAACACAGTAGCAGCAGTCTTCTAAATGAGACTCTCCAGCCTGGTCATAAATCACACCAGTGAATGTTGGCCGCAGGTAAGCAGACAGGCTCTCTTGTTCACAGACTCTGCAGCATGCCTTAACCAAGATGGCACCCATCTCTGCAGGCTGTGACTCTTGTAATAACAGTTTCAATATCTCAGAGAACATCTGAGATAGCATTCAACCCATGGATCCTTCCATATCACATGCCTGAATGTAAAACTTAGTCTGAGTTTCAAAGACATAATCCAAAGTGTCTCTTACAGACACTTTGCTCAAAAGAGTGGCTGAGTCAAATGAACTCTGCTGATTTTGTGGATTTACACACATACACACAGTGCCAAAGACAAGAAATTAAGCAGTTTGGAGTTTAGACCTCCTCGTTTCTGTTCCTTCTTCCTTCCTTTCACCATAGGAGCCCAGATCTGAGCAGGAAGATGTTTTACCCACAGAGAGTGCTCCACACTCTCCAGGATGCCATTATGCCCTTACCAGTGAACAGGCAGGAGTGTTTGTGATTACTGTGCCATCCATGAGTTGATCTGTCGCAGTTCACTGATGCGAGAAAAAAAATTTCAGGGTTTCTTTTTTTTTTTTTAATTAAGTAATTTGAAACATTTTCCTCTTTTCCATTTTTCTCAATAACCTATTAGTATGAATTGTCAGCAAATTAATGGAGAGATGAGAAAGGAAGACATGGAGGATAGCATCCAGAGTGCCTTCTGCCATTTGAATGGGATTCATACCCAGGAAAACATTAAGCTTGCACGCAGATTTTGGATGTCTGATCTTCACATCCAAACTCAGCTAGGACTGGTGCCCCTGAGCACAGACTGGGAGATGCGGCAGAGGAGCTGATAACTCCAGCTGCAGGAAAATGCCAGTTAGTCTGGGAGCTAATCCCCTGTACTCCTCCCAATCTCTCTTCCATTACATAATCCCTTCTGTTAATTTCCTCAGTGTGCATTCATACACCAAAATATACAAAATTCACTGTCTTCTAAGTGTTCTCACACATCCTTCCAGGGCTGCAAGGACTTCACAGAATCACAGAATCACAGAATTGCCAGGGTTGGAAGGGACCTCAAGGATCATGAATCTCCAACCCCCCTGCCACACGCAGGGCCACCAATCATCCCACCTAATGCTAGACCAGGCTGCCCAGGGCCTCATCCAATCTGGCCTTGAACACCTCCAGGGACGGGGCATCCACAACCTCTCGGGCAGCCTGTTCCAGTGCCGTCACCACTCTCTCGTAAGAAATTTCCTTCCTGATGTCTAACCTAAATCTCCCTTCCCTCAACTTAAAACCATTTCCCCTTGTCCTGCTGTCACTCACCCTTTCAAAGAGTTGATTCCCCTCCTCTTTGTAGGCTCCCTTTAGGTATTGAAAGGCTGCAATGAGGTCACCCCCCCCCCAGCCTTCTTTTCTCAGGCTGAACAAGCCCAGCTCCTTCAGCCTGTCCTCATAGGGGAGGTGCTCCAGCCCCTGATCATTTGGTGGCTCTCCTCTGGACCTCTCCAAAGTCCATGTCTTTCCTGTACATGGGCTCCAGAGCTGGACGCAGTACTCCAGATGGGGCCTCACAAGAGCAGAGTAGAGGGGAACAATCACCTCCCTGTCCCTGCTGGCCACCCCTCTTTTGATGGAGCCCAGGATACCATTTGCCTTCCGAGCCACAAGGGCACACTGCTGGCTCATATTAAGTTTTTCATCTATCAGGACCCCCAAGTCCTTCTCCACAGGGCTGCTCTCAAGGACCGCTCCTTCCAGTCTGTAGGGATGCCTGGAATTTCTCCGGCCCAAGTGCAAAACTCTGCACTTTGCCGTGTTGAACTGCATCAGGTTCACCCGGGCCCACCTTTCTAGCCTCTCGAGGTCCCTCTGAATGGCATCCCTTCCTTCAACCGTGTCGACCGCACCACTCAGCTTGGTGTCGTCAGCAAACTTACTGAGGGTGCACTCAATTCCATCATCGATGTCATTGATAAAGATGTTAAAGAGCACCGGTCCCAAGACAGACCCCTGGGGGACGCCACTCTTTACCGGCCTCCACCTGGACATAGAGCCATTGATGACCACAATGACTTCATTGATTGATGACTTCATTGAGCTATTTGTGAGACAGAGAAAATTAAATCCTGTTTTCCAGTCTTTTACATGGCTAGAATGAATAGGGAGATTTTGCCTGTGATGTTCTGGACTGTGATTGTAAAATTTAATAGCGTAGCAGTTTCTGAAGATCTAGAGATGGATATTTTTCTTATTGTTTTCCTAATAAAATTCTCAGATAACCTTCCTACATGTATCAATGACATGAATAGAAAAGTATCAGCATTCTGAGCAGCAGTAATTCTTCACTGAATTAACTGCTGGCGGGGAAATCATTGCAGTGTGGAGCAGGGAAAATTCCACAGATGAGAGGTTTGGTTCTCTTGACAATGAAATATTCCACAGTTTCTTCAAAGAGCATATAGTCATCAACTTGAGATTTCTGTGATTAACCACGTGAAATTAAAATACTTCATGTTTTGGTGTCTCACCACACACTGTTCCCATCTGCTCTCTCTACCTGGAAAAAGCTCTCATTTTAGCTAGGACATACCTTTCCCATCACTGCCAGAACCACCTACATCATGTCTACTTGAAACTCTCAGCATCACAGCTCCTACGTTTTCATAAAGGCACTTGGCTGGTGCTGGGAGGCCATTTCCACTTCTCCCAGCTTTCTTCTCAGTGTTCCCATCTCACTTCTGATCTCAGAACCATAAAGGTGCTTTCAACACAAATAACAGAGCCATCAAATAAAGTGGGTGGGAAGGGGCCTTTTGGGGAGGCCTGGGGTAGCTCTGTCACTCAAAGCAGAGTCAACTTTGGAGAGAGATACAGGGAATTAAAAAAAGAAAGTGTAAAGAGAGACAAAAAAAAAAAAAAAAAAAAAAAGGAAAAAAAAAGGTTGTGAAGAAAACAGGGGAAAGAGGAATATATTCAAGAAACATAGAGAAAAACCTCACTTCATATTTCTTGACAGACCTCTAGGAAAAAAAGAAAAGAAAGCATAAAAAGGGGAGGAAAAACCTCAGATATCACTAAACTTTTTATCAGCTCATATTTTCTGACAGCAGTGTATAAACTCTGGCCTCATAGCCAGTCAGTGTTTTCCTGGTTCCCACCACAGATGCACATTTCTTGTTCACAATGGCACGTCTGCCAAAAATAGGCAGCTTCTAGGAACCACTGCTGGCCATCTCCACCTCCTCACTGCTCTCCTCTCCATCCTGGTGTAAATTCATAGAACCATCAAATCATCAAATAGTTTGGGTTGGAAGGGACTTTGTGACTGCCTCTGTTGTGCTGCTTAACAACACCACCTTCCAAAGGCAGCCAGGAAGCTCAGGGTTTCCATTTGGATTCGTCAAACAAAGCAGAAATGAACAGTGCCTGTTCTTGTTCTCAGAGCAGAATGGGGAAGCAAAATGCTCAAAGCAACGAGACAGAGATGGGCAGAATAATCCAGGTGGGTGCTCTACACACAGAGGGCCACAGCAAGGACTATTCTGAGCCTACAAGACGTTTGATGAGTAGAGATCCTGACAAAACTGGTATTCTATGGATCCCATCTTGCTGTTGGGCTTTCAGAAGCAATCTCCACTTCAGTTACCCCATGAGGACAGAGTTCTGCTGTGCCTTTTCTGAGTGGAGCTGTGCTGCTAGACTGTTCTTCATTTGACAGGAATTTATCTTCTTTGGTACTAGTATGTGTCTATCAACTCAATTAAGTTTCCTTAGTGAGTGTAAAACTACTGTGGGACAACAAATGGAAGAACAGACAAATGAACAAATAGCTGATTATACCTGTTCACATAAGAGAAAAGGCAAACATTTCAAACTGAATGTATTTTGCATAGGAATCAATTCAATAAAACGCAGTATTCAGAAAGGGTCCAACTTAAAAAAAAAAAAGGCCTAGAAGTATGTTACTGCAGCACTATGACTATTCTTGGAGGATGCCTTCACTCACAGCACAGCTTACACCTAATCAGATAGAAATTCAATATGGTGTGGAGTTATTTCCAGTTTAGCATGAACTTCTCAGGTCCAGATAAGATCAGTGACTACACAGTTTCATAAAGCTCTTGAATAACTATGTTCACGATGATTAATGATGATCTTTCGGCATCATTTTTTTTCAATATGAAAGGTTTCTAAAGGAGAGATCATGTCATTATCTGCACTAGGAGCAATTGATAGTTGAAATCATAGAAATTGGTTTTCTTTTCTCCAGAATTACTAAAAAGTATTTAACTTAATGAAAATACAATCTAGAGGGGGGAGGGGGAAAAAAGAAGGAAAAAAAAAAAAAAGACTATTTGGGATATCTCCTTCACTTCACTAGTTTCACTTTAAAAAGAGCCTTCTCGATAAAACCAAAGTAAGAAAGTGAAGTTTATAGATTCAGAAATCCAAAGCTATTCTCCCCTTAAAGGCTAATTGCTATATTCATTTGATAGGAAACATTAGAAACTGTGAGATAATGGGGATGCCAGGAAAAGTCTGGGGATTAAGTTATTTTCTTTTCTCCTCTTACATGAATAAATATTAGCTATCCAGTAACATCCTTTTCAGTGTATTGCATTCTCGGTTGTTAGTAACAATACCAATTAAAATACAAAGTCAATGAGAGACAAGAAACAACCTGTGACTACGACTGTGTGGAGGAGCAGGATCACCCAGATTAATCTGAGTTTGGAGCTTTGATAGAGCTAAATGCTGGGCAAGATCAGATGGCAGAGGAGATAATTAAAAAACATTAGAAGGGGGGCTCCACATTTTTGCATTCTGCAAGAAGCTTTAATGACTCCCAAGGTGCTAGAATGTACCATGTATCTTGTTGAGAGAATACAAACCTGGTGTTACAACAAAGTAATTGTTTGATTAGACTGGGGAGGCGGGCTGAAGATGGAGAAAGAGAATTAATATTCATTTTGCATTGTCTGAATAGCCTAAGGGAAGTATAATTTAATTAGGTCTATGTATATTTTTCTGAGATGCAACATTCACAGCTAAAGAAGAAAATGTCTGTGCTCTCAGGCAGTTAAGGAAGAACAGCGCTGACCTTCTGCATGCTCTCACCAAATAAATCAGAAGGGCCATATAACTAGTTTTCTAAAGGCAGTTGAGATCGATCTGAATGAATTTTATGTTGAATAGCAGTTACAAATGCAAAATAATAAGAAGATAACATCCTACTGTTAAAAAAAATTCAGACAATATGGACAGGAAAATTGATTACACCGGTGGTAACTCATTGCGCAAAATAGGACTTCAGAAATTTCAACAAAATGGTTCAGAATTTATTTGTATATATTCATTTGTAAGCAGTTATCTACAAACTGGCACTGAGCTACTGAACTAGCTGTTGCTCATTTTGTTTTCTTCTCATCCCATCAGAACGACTCAATGGGGTTAGCAGGAGAACAATGCTGAACATAACGCAGAGTCTTAATAAGAAACAGCATTGAGGAAGAGCAACCACAGAGAGGAAGGTGTGAAGGCTCAGCTTAAAACCCAAGGAGATATGTATCCTGTAGGCGCTTCTGTGGAAATTAAAGCTGCAGCTGCCTTCAGGTGTCTCCCCATGGGCTAACATGGCTGCCTCTCAGTCTGGTCCAGGACTTGGCTCATCATGACCAAAAGCAGCAGCTCTGTAACAGAGATACATTTCTGTAGAAAAAAATAAAAAAAATCCTAAAGACAAGCTGACAACAACCTGATGGAAAAACAGAGAAGGATGCTGACTGAAGGAGAAATGGAGGGTGTTCAGGAACAGAGATATTTGTTTAAAAGCAAATACACACATGTACATATGAATGCATGTTGAAAATTAGGAAAAAGGTTGACCTGGGAGGGGAATGAAGTAGTGCTAACTATGTATTTTTGCACAGTAGGCAAATGTAGGAAAGAAGACAGATGTTTGTACGTCTGCTCAGTAAATTTTGCCATGAATATTTTTAAGGGCATAAATCACTATAAGAAATGTCTAGATCTGCTTTACTTACTTTGTAAGAAAAATATGTCCTTCTGTTTTTCCTTGATATTTAATACAAATAATATTTTTTCCTTTTGCTATTTTATTGCAAATGTAAAGGGAACTACATGGCTTGTTCAGATTTGTTTACTCTGGAACAAATTACAAATAATCCCTTCTAGATGAAGGTGATTACTGGAATTAAAGCACACTTCCCTGTAGTCCTTGATCAGAATGTGGCTCTGCACATGCAGCCACACTTCCCACCCTGTCAGACACCTCAGTAACCATGAAGGCTTCTGGGATGCCCTGAGGAACCTACTGAATAAAACCAACTGTGAATGGTTAAAATGTTCAGCTTTTTAGGTACCACTTTCCAAAGTTAATTATCTACAGATTACTATGACATACACATGTACTCTGATACAAACACTTCTTGTCACAGCAAAGGGACATCTGAGGATGATATTTAGTGATGGATTCAGGCCCAGAGTAGTTTTCTTCTGCAGGAAAGAAAGGGAAGCCAGTTAGTGGAAGCAGAAAAAACCCTGATTTATTTGGACAAAAAATATATGCTTCCCATTTCCAAGCTTTAGAATGTTTAAGATTCATACAACCCACTCTTACAGGAGATGAATCCACAGCTTAATTTCTCCCAGAGCAATGCTTTAACTCATCTCTTCTTAACCATCTCTGCCATTAAACCTCTGACCTGTATATCATGCTCAAGTCTTTACTCCTCAAGTCTTCTTCAAGCTCTTCCAGCATGACATCCATTGCATTCTCTTGAGCTCATTCAGCCTGCCACTGTCATTCGATAGCTGCCTTCTGGATCATTCTGTACTGTACTACCCATTGGATTGTTCTAAAGCACTTTCTTGCCCAGCCCGTGTACTTCATAGAGATGTTGGGATGCTTCAGTGCTGCACCCCATTGTAGTTCTGAACTAACACATTTATTCACCGGATGATATTTTCAGCTGGAACTGAAGAAAAATCTTATTTGTGTGTGGTTTCTGCCTTTCTCTAGCTGTGCTGCAGCAGCTTCAGAGAAGTAGAAAGATTTGGCCATGGTGTTTTCTTGGCTTTCATGCCAGTGTCTGCCCCTAGTCCATAGTGTAAGGCTGTACAAATGCTCCAGGTGCTATTCCTCATGTCAAAATAAATAAATACATACATACATAAAAGTCTCAGAAATTAAACCTTGCCCTTCCTGACATTTTGCAGCTTCTAGGAAGCATTGTGTGACATGTTTATCGCAAACCCATTTATAGGGAGCCTGATATGTGGCTATTATGCGTTTTGCAAAATCCTACCAACCTGCTCTGATCCGTCCTGTGTTAGTTAGTCAGAAAGCAACCAGAATGCACAAATCCCTTGCACTATCCTCTTACGGATGACCATTCCCTTATTTTTGCCAGCCTTTCTTGTACTTCTACAGCAGCAGAGAGAGACAGGCTTTCTGGGACTAACACAAAGCAGATGCAGACTGTCAGAGAGATCCTGTGACATTTCCATGCTGTAGAAGCAATTTGAATTACAGATTCATACAAAGCAGCTTGTAGCCTCTGATTTAGATTTTTATTTGCATTGAAGAGGCTACTTCTCAAGAATGAACTATGCATCTAAAAATAGAAAGCAAGGAGGAAAAAGATGGACAGTTGATCAAGATGCAAGTGAATATATAGATTCCCAACCACCTTGCCTTAGTACTTGTTTTTCTAGGCACTTCAAGACAACAGCACATCAGCAAACAGTAAATATTAGCTCACAAAATGACTTCAGATGTGTACGATGTGTTTTTACTGCCCTTGGGCCACATTCTGCCCCTCAGGCTGCCCTGTAAAGGGCAGAGTGGGGCTCAGCAGGTGCAGCGCACTGACAGCAGGTGCATCTGGCAGTCGTTTCACAAGCATAAATGCTATCATTCTCACTTCTCTCACAATTTGGGAAAGGAACTTATTTTTCTTCCTAATATCTGTGAAATCCTTTCTCCCTTAAGGAAGAACAGAAGAGTGGCAGGAGAACCAGACCAGATTTTTTGGCTTCATCACAGCCGCTTTCTCCCTGCAGGCAAGAAAAGAAATGGCTAAGAGACCTCCATTTGGGCAAAGCAAAAGCTGTCATTTTGATTTCTCCTGGATGCCCAACTCAAAATGATCAGCAAAAGAGAGAGTTTCCCTGCAGCTAATTCTTCCAATCACTCCCCACCATTGAATAAAGGCTCCTGGCATCCTCCGCAGTCAGAATGGGTTTCTGGCCAAGAGGAGATTGGTCACAACCCATGGATACCAGGGAATTGAAGCAGGGCCCCCACAGTCTGGTGGGGATCTGTGCAGCATGTCAGAAGAGCAGTAATTCCACCAGGGGTGTTAAATCCTTTCGCACCTACTGCTGTTCTGGGCTCTCCAGATTCAGAAGGGGATACCAATAAAGTCTCATAAGGTAATATGGACAAGCAAACAAGACTTTGTCATTGCTTCTTCCTCCATTCTCACACCAGTTTCTTTGTCACAGTTGCTTACACAGGAAAAGCTGGCAAGTCAGCACCACAGAGCTGAGACAGCAAGTCAAGCCAGAGGCCCACCATAACCCAAGATCCTGAATGCTCTCCATGCTCAGCATGTACAGGATTAGATATACTTTGGGTTTACAGATCACTCCAGTTCCAGGCAGCTTTCTGAGGAAGACATCTGTCACAGTGGTTCATGGTGTAACTCAGGGCTGCACAGCAGGGCCTCACCTAAAAGATACACCCAGTCCTCACCACAGACAGGTATTAACTTTATTAATGAATGCAGTTACAAGACGAGAACAAACCTTGCAGCCTGTCAGATATGCTCCACATGGGAAGAGTTACATCCCACATGCACAGTACTCTCACCTTCCTCCACAGAACAAGCTCCGGTATAAAGTATCAAGATATTTGTGCTCAGATTTCCCTCAAGACAATGGGTTTCCAAATAAATTGGATGCTGCGTTACATCTCTCTTCCACTGGGGAGAAGGGAGAGACAATAAATTTAGAAACAAACCAAGAGTGAGCCAGAGCACAAAAGAAAATGAAATCAGAGGGAGAGCAGGGAAGGCTCATAATAGAAGCATATCCCTTTGAAGCCTCCTTCACATACATACTTTTCCCTCTAGCTGCAGCCATTTTGCAGAGCTTTATTAAAATAGCATCTCTACAGAGGAATTACTTAAAAGAGAGAAGTAATAGATTTTCCAGAACCAATGAAAACAAGCCCCCTAGAAAGAAGAGCAGTTTCCTTTTCCAGACAGGAGTTCTTTCATTCCCTTCTCACCTTCATCCATCACAGGGATGGGATGGATCAAACCACAGCAGAGGCCTGTGATGGTGCTGCCAGCTGTTCTGGGAATGCACTGGCCAGCCAACAAAGCAGTTAAGTGGATGAACTACTGTTGCTAATGCCTTGCAACACCAAACCAGGAGGCAACAGATATCCTCTCTGAGTGGCTGTACTGGAAAAGTGCCTTGGTGATGACTTTGCGTTGTTGGTTTTGGGCAGCATTTCAGCAGCTTGAACAAGAGAAGGAGTAGGAGGAGGTGTAGTCTCCATAGGTTGCTTGCAGCGTGTGGAAATAAAACAGAGCAGATGCACCCCTTGTATGCAGTCGATCACATTTCCTGGCAAGCTGAGACATTTGAATTGCAGATTTATGGCTTTCTCTAGTTCTTATTATATTTTTTTTCTTTTTTTCTTTTTTCTTTTTTTAATGGAAATGTCAATTTTAAAGAGGTTTTAAAACTATTTTGTATATAAATTACATATATATAACAGGAAGGAATGAGGTGAAGTTGTAATGGAGCAAATGGGAATATTCCCTCTGCCCCTACATATCAATGAAAATTACAGTTAGTACATTACATGGTAACTTTTGCGGGATTCTCTGCTGTACAAGGCTGTGCAATTTTATCTTGTTTCTCCAGTAATGAGGCATTCCACCAGGAACTGGCAGTGATGGCCTTGGCTCTCCCTAAACTAAATGCCTTCAAGATCTGTAGTGGTATCGGAAGGATCTCAGCAAGAGCAAACCTAATTCACTGTCTCTCAGTCTTCTTGTTTCATTTGGCTGCCAGCACTTTCTCTCAGCCTGACATCTAATTGTCAGACATCAAAACTGCCTGTCCTTTTCAATACCAAAGTAAAGTCCCAATAGTTACAGTGACAGTATCAATAAACCTCTACTCTTGGGAACCCCTTATCCTGTGTCATCACTCCAGAGCAACTCATGACATTTCCTCTTTTGCAACTACATAAGCTAACATAAAGTCTGCTTTAGCACCTTCATAGTTAAGCAGCAAGATGTCAGCTCCAATTATGCATTTTAGCAGAGATTTGTTCCTCAGGTTTTCCTTCCCAAGCATTTCTAGTTTAAAAGCAATGTGAATAACAAGAAAGCAGAACCATTGTTTTGGAAAAACCAACAATTAAAAATAAATAAATAAATAAACATAGAACACAAAGCAAACAGCTACAGCTCAAGATGAACAACAGAAGCATCAAGACTGAACTCTGAATCTGACCCATTACTACAAATATGTTTGTTGTTGTTCTAAATTTAAGGTACTGCATCTTTGAAAGGAAATTTCATTTCCAACATTCTGCAAGGATTCCTTCTGAAAGGTAGATCATTCAAACATCCTTTGGAATAAGATTAAGGGATCAGAAAGCAAAACCATCACAACCTCTGTAACTTTATAACTAAATCCCTTTACCCTAAATAACGAGCTTTCTGCACTAAGCCAGGCTTGTCTGACTTCTGTTCCTGAGATCCAGGGTCTTCAGCTATTTTATATCTTGTAAGCAGAAGGATGTATATTATTCTTTTATTTCCTTTTTATTTCCAGACAATCTCTGGGACAGCATGCACCATGGCTCTGGCTTGAGATAATTTAACCAGGCAATTACCAATTTTCTTGCAGTTTTCTGGCTGACAGTACTCACTGCAGGCAGAAGATAAATGCTTTATTGGAGTGAATAGGGGGAGAGAGGAGGAAAGGAAGAAAGAGAATGGATAATTTTTTTCAGATGTGCTTCATCTTCCCTGCTAAATTTCTGGCCGCATTTCTGCACTGTCTCCTTCCCTGTGACATTAATACCAGCAACAAGCAGGAGGTAGGGTGCTATGGGAACACACAGGCACTGCTTTCACCCTTTTTCACTGTCTCCACATCTACTCCACTCATTACAGCACATCAGAGGGTTGAGGCCTGCTGCAGGTTGAGCTGAAATAACACTTCTCTCAACCAGGAATAGGGGGATTGTAAGAATATAACGTGTAATTGCTGTAACAACTCTCGTATAACTCAGTACACAGCCAGTGATGTTACCTGTTTATGGGCCATGAAAAATATCAGTTCTTGCCTTAATAAGAATGAGTACTTTTTACTGAGCTGAGATAAAACTAAGTAAGCAGTAACAACGTAATCCCAAGCCAATTTCTGCTATTTGTCTGCGTTGCTGCCCCAGTATATCCATTTTATCTTCATGAGATCTGTCTGGCTGCAACAGAGTTAATCCTGTCTGACAGTACCGTAAGTATCTCTGGAGTCTTCATAAAAGCTGGTGATTTGAATTCTACACAGATTTGTAGCTCACCACTGAGACATTCCCTGCTCCATTAAAAACACCAAAGTACTCAAAATTGCTGAGATACATATTTATTTACTAAGAACAGAACTTTTTTGTTAAATACCTGGGATGTAGAAAGAGTTAAAACATTCTCATATAAAAACACTGCCACCAGACTGTACAAAGCTATTTATAATTAAACTCAGGATATTGATTAAATGCTCTAGCTATTAAATAAATATAATCTGTCGAAGCAAGTGGACTGTTAAAGGATCAGCAGCTCAGCCTTAGCTTTGGCTTGGCCTCATGTCTGTAATCTACCCATCCCTGCTACAGCACCTGTCAGAAGATATAACGTGTAATGCAAGACACATTGTAGCAGGCTTGACTTTCATATCCAGGCTGTGTTTTCAAAACTATCAGGAAACACATGTACATATATACATGCAAGTGAGCACATAAAACTATGGAAGAATAATCTGGCTTTCCCACAGTGAAAGGCAGTGGTGCCCTCAGAATTTATTTCAGCAGTCCCATGACCTGATGCCTGGTGTTAACTAGCATGAGATGGGAATGACTGTCACTTCATGTCACACAAATTCACAGACTTAATTAACACCAGAAAGTTTGTTAAGACAATTACGCAATTACGTCTGCAGCACAAATGGCTCACACCCACACCTTCCCACCTTCTTTCTCACCAGCTGGACACTCTGTTCCAGCAGAAAATGTCTTTGAAGCTGACAAAAATCTGACATTCAGTGCAAAGCAGTAGTAAAGCTTCATGTCGGCTGTAGTTCCTATAGATACAACTTCAGCCTCCCCAGCTCACCCTCTTTCAGGATTTCTCAGGGTCCAACCTGAGAAACCAGCAGAAAGAGGATCCCAATGCAGCAGAAGCAGCTTGGTGGGTGGGAAGCAGCAGAAGTGTCACCAAAGCAGCATCCACGCTGCCCTGCACAAAGCAAGCCCTGCGCCAGATGAGTCAGGATTCCTGTTCATCAAGCCAGTAACACCCATTTTCTACCTATCTTTTTTTTTTTTTTTTTCCCCTTATAAAATAAGTCCTTCTAATTTCACAGAATCTCAGATCTTTTACTGATCAGAAGTTTTGGAAAGGGTATTTTGTTTAACTTTTTCTCTCTCAGCATAAGCATAGGGGAGATATTTGCTATCCTCAAGACACTGCTGTTGTCCTGATGCCTATTCAGATTTTAGCAGAAGTTAGACACAGCAGGGACCACTAAATACCAAGTGAGCAAAGCCCATAAACAATTGCACAGCATGGGAAACCCTTACTGAAAAGTTAAGAGAAGAACTGTGAACATCTGGCATCACAGGCAGCACTGTGAATTCTCCACATTTGTATTGCATACATGCACAGCAGTGATTGCTTAACAGATTGCTGCAGAGCCTCCTGCCAAGTAAACACCCAGCAGCAGTAAAGGACTTCTGTTGGACCTTTTAAGGCTGACAGCCGCCATGCAACAGAACATCACTGTGGCAACTTTCCATCCAATGAACACTCAAAACCTGCAAGATGGAGAGGTCATTCTGCTCTTCAGGTAGGGCCCTTGTGGAGCCAGTGCTGGACATGAAGAGGATCTCTCAAGGGAGTGAAAATGACTGCTTCCATCCCAAGGCCCTTTCTGTGCTGCTGAAACAGGAAAGAGCAGTGCCAGGGCTGCCCTGGCCCCTTCCCCACCACCCAGCCCCTAGTGCCATGTGTGATATCCCAGCCCACACCCATCACCACTTCAGCTGTCCAGACCAGCAGACGTGTTCAAGCAGGGCATTCAAACACACTTGTGAGTGCTACAGTCATGCCTCCAGAGGAAAGCATGCAAACAACCTGAGAGAGGGAACAAAACAATGATTTATAAATTTACATATGCATGATATTCATTCAATTATAACAAGCACTTTGTTAAATAGCCTGAATATGAAAAGTGGGAGGAAAGAGAAGGAATCAGCGGGTGCTGTGGCTTTTTTATCTTCTTTGTTTATGTATCTATTTGTTTGAAATATCAGCTGAAAGCTGAAATCTCTCATGCACTTCGCTGGGAGAACTTCGTATTTAACGCATTGTGTACTTTCACCAGTAATTTCCAGCCCTAGTCACTGGAGGCCTAAAAGTAGGTTGTTCAGTAATGGATTGCTCATTTGTTACTGCTTACATCGCAGTGGAATGTAGCGATAGAGCCCTGAAAAGAATGAGATGTTCCCCTCCTGCATGAGCGCCATCACAAGACACTACAAGACAAAGCCTCATGCCCAGAACCTGGGTGATATATGGGTACTTCAATTCCATTGATTTCTCTGGAAAATAGGTCATTAATACTTCAGCAGACTGAATCTCACTCTGCAAATCTGAACACAGTCTAATTTTCTAGTGGTTCAGAACACCCTTTTACTTATTTGTTTTGTTTTGTTTTAATAGAAGCTACAAATACTATTAATATACAGCTCAAGTACAGTTTGAATAAATGCAACAGATTTGCAGATCTTGACCAAATATCTCAGATCTGTCAGAGTGAACTTAAAAAACATCATTTGTGCAGGATCTCCTGTGAACTTTCCACCCAGGCCTAACTCAACACAAGAACAGCTATATTATTTCACAGTATTCCCACACTGTTGTTGCCATGCTCTTTGTCAAGTATAGCAGAAAAATGGCAAAGGTGGGTGAGGTACATAAGAGCCTACTTTTAAAATGATATTAGATGAGTTATAAATAACATTTGTTTGTGCTTGTGGGGAAAAGATCTCTAAGGTCATCTAATCCAAATGTCAATCCATCCCCACCATACCCACTAAACCATAAGTGCAGGATCTCCACCTTTCTGGAACAGGCAAATTCAGCAGCCATTCATCAACTAGCTGTCCCTCAAGAAAAGGAAATGAGGGCTATTTCTATCATACTAGTTTTATGATCTTGTCTTTCCACTGAAATCAAGCTAGATCTCAGTATTGAGGATAAGAAAAAGCTCACTCAGTCAGTTCTGATGTTCTGTTTCTCTTTGTGACATACTGCCATTGTTTTGCAGTGAGGTTCCCAGACTCCTGAATTTCTTCATCCAGTACTAGGAGATTCGGCAGTGTAAACTATTTCCTTCCTAATCCTGAAAGCGTAAAAAATTACACTTTTAGAAAAAAAATGGTGTATGAATGAAATCCATCTTCTAACTGTGTGGTTCTCCTGCTTGTGGTCAAACAGGCAAGAGAAGACATTTTATGTGGGTCACTTAGCAACCAACTACTGCACACAGCATCAGTTTTCACCTGGGACCAAAGTTCAGGAGTTGAAGAAGAAACATATAGAGAAAGATCCTTTCAAAACTGGTGCAGCTTGGATTAAAATTGTTACAATTTGTTCCTCAGATGAAAGAGGGAAAAGGGTATTTTTCCCACTTTGTCTTTTCTTCAGGCTTAGGTTAGACTCTGAAATGACTCCTAGCAGGAAGGGGAAAATGCACATCTGAGAGAATTTTCTGTATAACACAGGGTTTCTGTTGGTCATGATGGCTGGGATGTTTGGGTTATATTTTATCTGAGAGTTCCTGCATCTTGTCTTAACCCTGACAGTTCAGGCTCACAAGTGCAGCCTCTGCTTGGCAAAATCAAATAAAATAAAATAGATGTGGCAGTAAATTTGATTAGAAAGGTGAACAGCAAAGAAAAAGAAATAAGAAACGTTGCTGGGATGGGGCAAATTCAAAGGCAGGAGTTCCCTCAAACCATCTCGTGTGAGCTCCAGGAGATACAAGGCATCTTCACCCATCCCTGACTCCCTGCACCCTAGATCCAGCATTTTGTTAATGTCACTCCCCACTGAAATTTCCTGCATGGAGAGTGTGTACAATATCAAGTGAAGGGTGTGAGTGGCACTGCTCTGAAGAGGGCTGGAATATCAGAGGTTGCTCAATCATACTGAAAGGTTATTTCAAATTGCTGTATGTTTACACTTTCCAGATTGACTTCAAGTGGGTACAGCAAGGGCTTTTTGAATTGGGCACTGGCTTTTTGAGTGAATCAAACAACTGTTCTTCAAAATAACAAGAGACAATATTTACTTCATAGCCACTCTCTGACTCAGCAGGCACTTGGAGAAAAGCTGATGTGTGTGCTCTGATTTAGATGCTTGTCACCATTTTTGAAGAGCCATGTATCTTCTACTCTATGTTATAAAACAGGAAAACAACCACTGAAAGAAAGCTACCTTTAATTCAGTTTTACTAAGATATCCTCATCATGCTCTTTAAGCAGTTTTCTGAGCAATTCCTTCCCATTCATAATCTGAAAGGTCATTTTAATTCATGGCCCCTTGAACATTATTAAGGGCTTTTTTCCCCCCTGAAGGAAAAATCTTCCTTTTTTTCACATCAGTCATTTCAAAAGGAACAGACTTCTTTTAAACTGAGGTTGTACTTTGTCATGTGTTGCTCTGGTCTAGCATTCAACTATATTCTCCATCCTTCACATTTGTAATAAAAGTCCTGTTTCTGCATTTATTGATGTATTTCATTCAGTACTTCCCAAAAAGATTAAAAAAGAAGGAGAAAAAAAAAAAGAAAAAATGAAATGAATGTTAGGAAAATAAATTTAATTACGTCTTTTCAACTTAAGTGGTACAGATTCAGTAGAAGTTCAGTAGTTCAGTTAACAGGAAATTATTTCTGCTCTATATGTTTATTTCTGAGTATAGCATTTATAACTAAATGCCAGCAATATGATTATAAAATCCACAGATCTCATCACCATATTTGAATGAATATATCACATAGTCAACTTTTAAATATGGTTAGATATATAATATCCTGCCAACAAATTAATTCCATTTCTATAAATATGTCAAAACTCCACAGGCTGCTGTGGGTTTTACAAGCAGCAGAAGACAATGTTATAGGATTACTTATAGCTTAAATCAAGGTTTCCAGTGATCTAACTTGGAACTCTTGAATGGATTATAGAGAAGGGTTGCTTTTAATCTCTCTCTTAAAGGAAACTAACCACCACTATCAATCAGACCATTCAGGATTTATAATTATTATAAAATTTAATTTTTTACTTTACTTAGTTTCAAGCAATTCTTTAGTATCACAGGTACAGACCTAGATCTCCGAAAGCATATAACCTACTAAATGTGGCATGTGGGCTGCAGAAGCGCGTTCAGTTTCACCAAAGGCAAACTGCTAACCTGGCTCTTTGAAAAAGGAAGACACAGAAATATTTACACCATCTGTCTGTAAGCATTAATTTAGGTGCAGGCTGAAACTGTAAATATTTGCAGGGTACCTCAGGCTAAGAAACATCATTTTTAAATACCACCTACCTTTGAATCATCATTCCCCAGGGCAGGAGAAGAAACTTTATTTTGCAGTACTTACTGGTGAGTTACCAGCTAAAAGTTCTGCTTGGAAGATAACCTTTGGCATCATCAAGTTATGCATTCTGTAACATCTTACGATTTTCAAAGCAAAGTGACCTAACGTCTGCCCTTCTGTCTTTACGAAGAAGGCTAACAACTGTGTAGCAGTTCTCCAGAAGACAATCAGAATGTCACAGATCAAGCCATTTTGACTGATTTTCTCTCTTTCAGATAAAATGTGGCTATGTTTCAAAGGAAACCATTCTTCTGAATTGGGGACACTTTTCTAAACATTTTCCTTTTTTCCCACCGTAACTTCAACTATATAAAAGAATTTTCCTCAGTTCATTGAAAAACTTCTTCTCAGCTAAAGCCAGCTACCCACAAATTTTTCTGTTTCTTTACCATGATCCCACATGAACTTCACTGTCTTCCTCATTATCTATTACACGACTGCTTGCACAGCACCGGGTGAAATGTGCAGACATACAACATCCAGTGCAGCCACTTTGATTTTATATCTGGTAAAGATAGTGCTTGACAATGATGATTTTGAATGGCAATCCAAATAAGCACTACCAGTCTCCATTTGTGGATATGCTTTCCCACACACCTTCTCCAGAAGGAATGATGCAGACTGGTTCTGATAACTTTGGCCAGTTATTCTGCAATAACTCCAGCCAGGTTCTCTTCTACAAAAAATAGATTGATATTGAGTTCAGTGTCCCATAGGAACAGACATTAATTCAAAAGAAGTGCTTTCCAGGGTAGTCAGGAGCAGAATGTAGGACAGTACTTCATTTATTTGACAGAGGCATTGTCGAGAGGTCTGAGGCCAGGGTGAATAGTCAGGCACTCACATGGGCTAATTCAGTTTCTTCTGTGGCCAGAAGTCCTTTGTTTCAATTTCCCAGCCTCTGAGGCAGAGGTGATATTTACTCACTGCATCTACCTTCCAGATCTGCTGTGAGATTAATCGATACCCGTAAAGTTCTTTGAAGATCAAAAGAGCCATAAAAAAACTAAAGGGCTAGTGTGACAAACAGACCTTTTCAAATACAGCGTTGCAGCTGAGGGTACACTTGCTCGACCTGATGGCATTTTTATTTTCCTCCCCAAATCCATTTCAAGGGGCACAGGCAACCATTACCATGTAACAGCAGAGCTGAGATCAATGGCACTGCAACAGAGATGAGCTTGCCCCTGTGTGTAGTTCCTGGATAAGTCTTTTGAAACAATGTGAAAATCCTTTTCTATCAATGTTATCTTGCTCTGGCAGGCACAGTCTTAATTTTTTGAGGTCATGTTTTATGATCTCTCCCTGCTTGGCTTTAAACCAGTAATTTATGCAGCCTTCTCCCATGGGCTCTCTCTGCCTAAATGCCCAGCACCATGGGACAGGAGGTGGCCATACCACCTAAAACACACACTGTTATGCCCACTAAAAAGCTCAGCTTCTCTTCTCCAAGTTCTGAGTGCCCAGATCTGCAAGCCAGGTATGAAGTAAGGCCAAGTATGAACCTTTTGCTGCTAGGCCTGGCCACAGCTCTGGGCACCAGGCCTAGCAAGGAAGGTCTGAAATGAAAACTAATATCTAGTCATGTTTCTGCTGCCCACACATGGCTGGTAGAGCAAGAGAACAGTCTTTTTAATTCAACATTAGCTATGCAGTTTAGGTGACAAAATAGTGTTCAAACTGTCTTTTGCAGCTGCAGAAGAAATGAGGGGATTAGCCCACCACTAACAGTGAAATAAATTTTAACTATTATTTCTGTATGCCAGATTTAATGCTGATAAGAAAGTCTTTCACTGATCAAAGGAAAGCTGTTTTACTGCAGTAACCTTATATGAAGAAAAATACGCCTTGCTGTAGTTAACACTCCCCTCCCAAAGCCTAACTGGTCTATTCATTTCACAGGCAGTGTGAGGAAACTCATCCCTGATTATCCATGACAATAATTTGGCTAATGTTAGCACTTTTAGGAGCCCTTCTGCAAAGAGTTTGCCAGCTGCTGACATGCTACACACAGTGAGAAAATTAACCTAATTGCTTTGTCTACAACTGAAATAATTCCAGGTTAGTACGCACGCCTGTGAGAGATGTGTGTGATTTAAACCACAAGGACAAATGTGATTACAAGACATCCATCACTAGTCCAGGCTGACACCCAAGGCCCTCACTCTCCTTCCATACTGATTCTTGTTGAATATGAGCGTGCACTATTCCCCCAGCACTTCATGAAGCCCAGGCCTTTGCCACACTTTTATCCACCACCTTAACAAAGGCCATGCGACATAGCTCTGAACAATATTCTCTTCCAATATTCCTTCCTTTATAATTCACTCATTACAAACTTGTTGCAAAGACATATTGCCTCTGCACACTGAGGAACACAAATTATCTCACTTGAGGAGTAGTCTCACTTGTCCAATAAAAATCCACACTGTAAGTTAATCCATACTTGGCAGGAAAAAGATACAGAGAACAACATGCACAATGTCAAATATGTATAATCTTGATGATCAAATAATTATCAAACACTTCGAAGGCATTACAAACACAGTGAGTGAACCTATCTAACCAGCAAACTGATTTCAGATAACGCAGAGTATAATCATAGATCATTGCAGCCTCCCGCTGGGCCAGTGAGCTCTATAAGAAGAGTTCCTGTCTTTGACACATGGCACACTTGGTCTTTCTACCAAGCTATTCGCTGAGCTAGTGACTCAGCCTGATGTCAAGGGGCAAATGCTTCCCGATGAGATTTAAAACTGAGGTCTTAACCTGTTGTGATAATTAAAGAACTTCAAGTGCCTTTTTTAAGTACAGGTTTGTGTCCTGGCTAAACTGCACTTCAGGTAATGGCATTGTACTGGCTTAAATTGCCTCTCTAGCTCAAACAGGACAGGGATTCCATTCCAGACATAGTTTCAATTGGCCACCTTTTCTTTCTGAATCAAATAGCCTCAGAGTGTTCAGCCTTAAACTGTACAGCATTTCACCTCAAAGGCAGAAGAAGCCACCTGGCACTGATCCCATATTTTGGCTTATTTATTAATAAATAAGACACTTTCTACTGGTGACTCAGCCCAGATGCAGAAGGTTAGGGTTTGCACAGAGAGGACCTCCAGCCATGTTTTCTGCAGGAAGATCAAGCCAGCTCTAGATTTCAGGTGACCAGGAAAAAGGCAATTTTCCATTCTTAATTAGCCAGGAAATTGCACCGCAAAGCCAGCATTAAAATATCTTGGAAGGCTACAAAGAAAAAAATAAGTGCCAGAACAAGGCACTTACTGCTCAAACTAACTTCCTGCTGCTAGCCCACACTATTCTGGTGAGCAGGACAAAGATGAAATTAATATCATGATGTATGCAGGAATCCTGTACAGGACTCTAGCAGCACCATGGGCAGAGTAGAGAGCTGAAGAACCAGTGCACAGACTCACATCGATACAACACAGCAAGCGTTTAGCACTGTCATCTAGCTACAACATGCCAGGGTGCTGTTCTCCCACTTGTTCAACTCTACAGGTGATGCTGGGACTCTGTCTAGGCCTCTTATCTCTATCAAAAAGTGCAGCTTAGGACTACTCCAACTCCTCTGTCACCAGCATATCTCTTTTTATCTTAATTCTCAACCTTTTTGCATCCAGAATCCTCCCTCTCTTCTCTGTCAACCCTCTGCCATGACATACTTCTCTCCAGCATCCCTGGCATTTTGTTCTTTTCTCTTTCCACCTGCATCTCCCACATTTCCTAATTTCTTTTCTCAGTGTTAAGACGCCCACAAAGCAAACCAAATTCCTCACAAATATTAAATCAGGAAGCATTTCAAAGCACACTTTAAATTTCTACACAGACATGTCAAGAGTCTGCCCAGTACAATAACAATGAATAGACTCTTCCAGTATGAACAGCAGAGGGCAGCACCACTGACACCCACAGAGGTGATCGACCATAGAGGTCCACGTGTGGCAGAGTGCAGGTCAGGCCTGCTCCTGAAGTTATTGTCTGGGATCTTTTCGGGCAAAATCCTTTTTGCCATAATTCCATAACCAGCACTGAAGTGCACAGGACAGGTAGAGTCTATCTTAGTTGACCCAGCAATGGTTAAAACAACTTACAGCCACCAGCATATAGCCATTCATATCGAAAGAAGGATATCATCTCTTAGCAGTGTTTGCCAGCCAAAAGCTGCAAGGATGATCTCATCATGCACCTTTAGCTGGCAAAAGTGAGGTGGGAACTTGCTAAGCAGCTTGGTGCCAAATGTAGTAATTGTGGCCTTTCGATGTCACCTCCTGTCTCCTCGACGGCTATTCTTACTATGCTGCCTCATGAAACCCAGCAAAAAAGAGGAATGACAAGAAGAATAGGAGAAAACACAGAATTACACATTTGATCCTACTCTTTTCATCCCACAGAATTTCTTCATTTGCCAGCAGTCTGGAAGAGCCCTGAGCCAAAAATTGTTGAAGGAAAGTATCAGAGCAGACTGTCGTAGAAAACACACAGCTCATGTGTCAAAACATTATAGGGTGACATGAAGCTTAAGAAGGAGGAAACAGTGCTGCTGCTTGTGCAAGAGCTCCACCAGACCACCTCATGTAAACAAGCAGCTTCAAAGACAAACGTGCCCTCACTCACCTTGTGTGGGATGCAGTTATTTTTCACTGAAGCTAAGTCTACAGGAGCTCCTCTCATTCAGTGGGAGAGCACTGAGCCCAAACAGTGCAGAACATGTTCAAACTTTGAGATGTGGCATTTCTTTCATCTTGTCTCAAGCAACATTACTTTCTGATTTCTGTCCCATACATTAAATAATTTACAAACATGAGACTTGCTGGGCTGGCTTATACCCTCAGTTTTTGTGCCAGGAACATAGTACAGATAATTTGAGTTTCTTTTTTTCTTTTTAATTTTTCAGAAAGCAAGGTTTTTGGATTCAGTTAAAGAATTTTTGCCATTTTCTGCTTGTGCTTTCATTTGTTTGGGGTATTTGTTTTTTTGTTGCTTTTTCTCTTGCAATTAGGGTAACACAGTTTATATTGCCTTTAATCACAGCATACACACTCTGTAATTACTCTGTAAATACATGCATATGAATTGTTTATATGTGTGGAGGTGGAAGAGCAAGAAAGTGGATGTAATTATGCGTATAGGGAAATGTAATGATTAATTATCTGGAGTACATAATCTTACCAAGAGGCTTGATAAAGTGCAAGCACAACTGTCTCTCCTGTGTGTTAATTACTTACAGAGAGCTTGATCCAGCTGTTTCTACTCATGCAAATTCCCATTTCAGCCTGCCTGAGGGGGAGTGCATAGGCTGAAAACAGCGAGTGCTTTGCCTGAGCAAACAGCTCATACCCTTACAGGTTCACCCAGAACTTTTGAAGCTGTCTTCACTTTGTGGGGTTTGATCCTTATTTAAACCAGTTTAGCACCTCAGCATCGTGCCAGTGTGCAGGTAGTAAGGAGCATGAACAGTGCAGCTTGTTTTCTTCAGGGGAGGCAAAAGAAAGCCATGCCCAGCTAAGAAGAATGTTTTCCCATGTTGTCTAACCCAAAACAGTGCAGCATTTTTAAATGACTTGTGTAATAACCTAGCAATCAAAATAAAGCTTTCTGCATCAATAGCAGAGGGCACAGAGCCAGATGTTCACATCTCAGTAATCAGTAACAGGTTCCAAATGAGCTGAATGAGCTGTGAAAAAGGCTGCTTCTTCCTTCCAGAGCTCAATGCACTAGGTGTCCTGCACCAACTCCAGCAGTATCTGAGCATGGAATTTCCCAAGAGGAAATGCTGCCGTGCTCACACACCAGTCCCTCAAGGCAGCAGCACTGGGTAAGCCTGGTGCCAGCATGGCATGGAGCGGTTCTGCAGTGGAGAAGGGGCAGAGAAAGAGCCCCCAAGCTCACTGCACATAAGACTGCATCACCAACGTCTGGTATGGAGGTAACACACTGACAGAAACAATTTCTCACTAATCATGCAAACTCCTACAGAGATTTTCTTTTTGGTTACTTGTAAGTACAAATGAAAAAAAAAAAAATTTACCTTTATCTTCACATGCATCCATCAGACAGCAATGCCAGATTCTTCCCCATCCCTGCTGTCACTAGCTATCTCATTTTATTCTCAGCCATAGTGACCAACAGCACACAGGGGCATGAGGGCACTGACACAATGCAGGGAGGGGGAAGTAAGCTTCACTGTAGCTCATTATCAGAGCTCCTGCTGCTGATGGTGTTGGGGTCAGCAAGTGGGCGTTTCTGGCTGCCTTTTTCCTCTTCCACTACAAACTTCTGGATTTTCTTTCCAGATTTCACAGGCCCTGCATGCCAGCCACACAGCACCACCAGTTCTGACTTGTCTGTATGCACACATTTCCTCACACCTCTCTGTTTTCCCTTTCAGTGATTAAGCTTGTCTGTCATTTCTTTCATGAACAGACGACGTTGCAAAGCGTGTTTAAAAAATTCCTGTTGAATACTGCAAACCTAGATCTATGGAAAGCCAAGTGTGAATAACACAGCTTTTCCTTGCACTCCACTCTTACATACTCATCCTAACATTTCAAGGAAGTGAAAAACCTAGCAGGAAAAAAAATGCCACAGGACTTGTCTTAACAAGGACAGAGGTGGGCATGTGCTGGCACCAAGGAGGTACTTCTGCATTGCTGCTGCTCTGCACCAGTCCAGCTCAGGAAACAGGATACCGATACTTAGCTTCCTATCACCATTTCACACTTGGCAGCAGTGTGCTGTATGAAGATGTCACTGTTTGCTTTGCCTGACTGAATGTAGGTCTCATTTTACAAGGAACTTATTTCCCTGGATTGCAATTATCTAATTTTGTTTTTATAGTACTCCATTTCTCAAACATTCCAGCTTAGTCTGCCTTTTACAGCTCATATACCAGGATGCATTGCAAAAATCATATGTTTAGAAAACCTCTTGACATGTAACCCAGATATAAAATTTTCTTATTTTTACTTCAAATATTAACACTAGTTAGTTTCTGTCAAAACTATTCACAGCTCCCAAGAATGGTAGTCTCAGAATTGTTTACAAACCAGCATCGGAGCACTGATTTAGTACAGATGAAGGTACATTAATCCTCATAATTTCACAGGAATTCTATATGATGACGACTGCTTCAATGTGAGTCAAGCTGTGTATTGCCCTGCCTTTGTCATTTCATGTATCTCCTGTACATATAATAGGTGGGATGTTATACTCTAACACTTAGGCACTTCTCAGCTGTTTGTTGCATTGAAGCTAATGTCTCTTTTTAAATGTTTCTTGTTTCTTGACAATCTTTCTGTAAGTCAATGATATGAACACTGGATAACATCAATAGCTATTAAATATTTGAGAGCAATCCTTCTCCCTTTTCTTAGAGGTGTTAGAAAAGTCATTTATCCTAATGCCGCTGGTGGCATTCAGAACAATCCCAATCAATATGTGGAATCTAATTTCACAGCCTTGATACCCCCATGGCCAGATTGTCTCAGCTGCGTCACCTGCCAAAATGGTTTGAGGTCCAGACCACAGTCAGATGCTCTTTTGCTGAAAGCAGACAAGACACAAATACCCTGTGCTCATATCCAAAAAAGAGCTCCCGCAGGAATGTGCACATCTCTGAGAAATACAGCTCCTTTGTCACTGGACTTGCTGTATAGCTCACTGACATCTGTCCCACCTTTGGTAGCATAGAAAATATAACCATAAGTTAGTGAAGTGAAAGCTTTCAGCACTGTTATCTCGTGTATATTGAGAACATACCTTAACACTACGAGGAACTGGACTGCAATGACAGTCATGTGGAAAGCGGGCAAATATCTGTAAGACTGACTATCTGAAAAATAGCAGAAACCAAATGTAAATTATTTTTACTTTACTTTCCTACACAAAATAGCTAACTTTGGTTCTTCTATGAGAGGTGATAATTCATAGTATCTCTGCCATAGATCTAAGTTGCAGGACTCACACACAGTACAATCACTCAGGCTATGTGTGTGAAAGACAGCAGAACCACTTCAGGGATACCTGGAAAATGCAGATAATTTGTACAAGAACACGAAAAGCTCAATGAACAGAAATTTTGCAACTTTAACTTCACCAAGTACATCCCTTTCTCTTTCAGAAAAGATTAATAGCTACAGATATGGTGAAAGACTGTAGATGTCACTCAGTTTTGAAAGCTCCCTTCCACAGACAGAGGAAAGAAAGATCATGGGAAAAATGGGCACTAGATATGAAAATCTTTCAATCTTTTTGTAACAGTGTGCAAAAATGCACAAATTAAATGTAAGTTTCTGTTGCCTGAGTTGGACAGCAAGCTTGTTTAATGAAGCCATCATTGCAGTTCACAGTTCTTCAGTAATATACAAGAATTTGTCTGGTATTAATAAAACACAGATAAAAAACACAAAATAATTTCTATTAAGTTTTTGTTCCTGTAGGTGCTTTATATCCTTGAGGACCTTGAAGTATGGACCCAATGTCTGTAATCCAAAGTAGTGTGTTCTTGGTTGCTTACTGTTGTCACACTAAGAATTAGCACCATGTTTAAAAGAAACTTGGGTTCTTTAATGAATTCTATACATTCAGTTAGGGATAAATACATCCAGTGCATTAACATTTTTAAAACTAAAAGAGGAGAGAATTAGTTTAGCTAGTAAGAGGAAATTCTTTACTCAGAGGGCAGTGAGGCCCTGGCACAGATGCCCAGGGAAGCTGCAGACATCCCATCCCTGGAGGTGCTCATGGTTGGATGGGGCCTTGGGCAGCCTGATCTGATAGGTGGCAACCAACTCATGATAGGGGTTCTAACTGGGTAGGCTTTAATGTCTTTTCCAATAAAAACCATTCTACGGTTCTATGGTGTAATAAATGCCACAGTGATGAATTATGCAGCAATGATGATGCTCACTTTAGTTGGAGGGTCAGCAAAAACCTCCATCCTGCATTTTCCTCTGTAGAATATTTGTGTGCATACAGCTAGGGTGCATTAAAAAGAGCGTGGCTTGCAGGTTGAGGGAAGTGACCCTCCACGCTGCCCTGGTGAGACCACATCTGGAGTACTGTGTTCAGTTCTAGGCTTTGCAGTTCAAAGCAGGCAGGAAGCTGCTGGAGAGAGTCCAGCGTAGGGCCACAGAGATGATCAGGGGCCTGGTGCATCTCCCTGGTGAGGAAAGGCTGAGAGAGCTGGGGTTGTTCAGCCTACAGGAGAGAAGACTCGTCACTGTTTATAAATACCTAAAGAGAGTGAATGGGGTCTGGCTTTTTCCAGTGTTGTACAGCAACAGGACAAGAGACAATGGACACAAGCTGGAACACAGCAAGTTTTATGGAGACACTAAGCAGAACTTCTTCAATGTGAGGATGACAGAGGGTTGGAACAGGCTGCCCAGAAAGGCTGTGGAGTCTCCTCTGGAGACATTCAAAACCTGCCTGGATGCTTTCCTGGGAACCTGTTTTAGAAGGGAGATTGGACAGTATGATCTCCAGAGGTCTTTTCCAAGCCCTACAGTTCTGTGATTCTGTGAAATAAACATGCTACCAAACCAGAAGAGCAGCAGAAATTCTGCATTCTCCTACCCTTAGTTTAAGTGCTTACAGAAGGCAGGGGCAACTGAAAACCATGTCCAGCTTTATTACATCTCACAGAGGTGAACTAGTGCTTAGATTCTATAAAATGCCTTCCTGCCACTGATTTCACTGGGGTTGCTGGTACATGCTCACCAACATTCTGGCCATTTGTTGAAAAGAGCAGAATGCTAGTGCTTATGACACATTCTAATCTGCTGTATTGTTGTACATTATTATTAAATCTGATAAATATAAATCTTTACCTGGAAAAAGATTAAAGCATTAACAGAATTTACACAATAGGGTGGAACATAAATATGCCCTGTATTCCATTGCTGAGCCAACATAATTCTGTCCACATGTATGTGAAATTAGATATTCAGTCACTAAAAGCAATTTATTTTAATTCAGAAGTTCAGGATATTTACAAACACCCACTGCAGAAGGTTTATGCCCAGTCTGGCTTACGCATAAACTCAAAGTGCTAGCACATTAGATCAAAAGAACAAGCATTGTGATAGAAAAACAGTGTCAAAGAAAAAGAAGCCCATAAATTAGAACAGATTAGAAGTGGAGTTTTAAATCTGAAGCACTGTTTTACAGATGATTTTTCTAGTTTTGGAAGATGACATTTTCTAGTCACAGTTTACTCTTGATTCCTCCATGTTCTTCAAACTCTTTTCAGTTTGCTTTAAAGCATCCACTGATTTTGGTGGGCTCTGAATAAGGTCTCATAAGCTGCAAGGATTGTAATTAAATGCCTTTTTCTTTATGATTGGCGTGACTATTAGTGAATCAAAACAAGTCATATCTGCACTTCTGCAGTAAATACAGGGCTGGAGTAGTAGACACCAGACTTAGAATAACTAGAAAAGGTCTCTGCAGTGGCTTTTTGTGTGATAAAAATCACTATGGATGTCCATGATCCCATGGTTTTTAAGAGTGGGAGTGACTGTGATAATGAAGTATGGACTAAGGCCATGATCTCTGTTATTATTCTATTACTATTACAAAGGTATTGGCACCAGGACCCAGGAGGTTTATAAATGCTAGTCAGTTATAATGAGAGTTTCACAATCCATTTTGCGTTGGGTAAATGACTGCTGGAAGAGCAAGAATCAGACCCCCTCTTAATCACATCCTTTGCATCCTGAGCTGCTCTGTGACACTAGATCAAATTCTGGAAAGGGGAATCGATGCAGATAGGAGCAGCTCTTCCATTCTTTTGCAAATGCTGTGCTACACATGAAAGCAGACACATTAGCACTGGCCAAGCACTGCAGCTACAGCCCACAGCTGTGTTTGAGGGGGTTCACCCATGACCTCTCCCAAAGCTGTGTGCACACTGCAGCTCCCCTCCTGTATATGAGGTTTATTCACTGCCTTAGAGAGTGGACGGATACTGGAAATTAGAATGACTTCAGGCTTGAGTGCAACTTCTTAAGTGTAACTGCTCAAATTTAGAAAATATTTAATCATTTTTAAATCCTTTTGTATGTATAATTTATTTTCCTTTGCGCAGCAGTTGCTGTCTAAGCTAAAAGCTAGTTCTTTTTTTTTTTAAGTGTATGTTGGGGAAGAGTCTCCAAAGCAACTTTCATGTGACAAAATGACTAGAGCTGGCTGACGGTCTTTGAATTCATGCCATTTCAATTAAAAAGATTTTCAAAAAACGTTAGTTTTCACAGGAGCCTTGTTCATTGTAAGCACAAAACAAAAGACAACATCCACCATGTTAATTAAATAGGAGATAGGGAAAGAGAGAAACTAGAAGTTAGGACTTAATTACCATAACAAAGATAGTGGGTAAAAGAAACCTTACAAATACAGGACAGGAGGTGGAGGCAGTAGGTCCTGCCAAGGACAGTATGGTTAGTAACATTTTCTTCTTTACTCAAACACTGAGCATACTCTTGGCCATCACATTCTTTCCCTCTTTCAAAAGTAAAATGGAATTGTGAAATTATTTTTCACACAAGGACTTTCAAGATTTGAGGGGAAGATGAACAGGAGATTAGTTGCTGTCAGAGCTGTGTGAGCACCTATAATAAGAACGACTTTCTGTGCAAAAGAAAGAAGTTTCACCGATCCTAAATATCCTACAACTGTTGCTCATCATCACATACACTTCCGTAGCCAACAGACAGATGGATATCTCTTTCACAGAGCACAGGTACCCCAATTCCTGTTGAAGTTCCTACTTCTCCAAGCATCAGAAAAGCCAAGCAATGCAGTGAATTTCTATAAAAGGTCAAACAAATAAAGGGTTAGAGGTAAAGTAGATTTTTTTATTCAAGCAGGTAAAAAAATGTTGGAACACCTACCATACTTATTTTCCCTCTTTCCCACTATGGACTGGTTTTCCAGCAGAGGAGCATGCAGCATCAAACTTGGCAGCCAGGTAGTTGTTACAGCTCAGGCTTTAATCAAGGACCCTGCCTGGCTGGCTATGCAATGAGCAAAGGTGCACTACAGGAGACTGCTGATTTTGTCTCCCAAGCAGATAGAAAGAGCAATTAGCAAGGCATCCAGAAAACACAAGTTCTTTGCTGTATCAGAGGAGCCCCCTGATGTCCTTGTGGAAGCTGTACTGCATCGTTTGTACGCTGAGCATTGCTTTCACCAGCAGCTTCTCTAGTCGAACAATGTGACAGAACAGGGACCAAGAATGCACTCTTCGCAGCTGCTAGTTTTTCTGTGTCTTTTATATGATTGCTCATACATATTCATAAAAGCTCATCTGCATGTTAGCCAGTATAGCTCACAGGTAGCTACAGATTTTGATTTATTCTTTTAACATGTGGGACTTGCCAGGACAGAAGGCAGTATTGCATGCTATGTTGTGCTCCTGATAAAACAAACACAGCACTCAAATTTAACAAAATAATATTAGCCACGCTATCATTTTTCCTGCACCTGTTTCTTCAGAGTTGAAGAAGCTAAAAGGCAAAGCAGGCTGTAGAGCTGATTCCTCTGCCTGTAGGCACAGAGCACTTTGAATTGTTTTGACAATGGTTTGGTTCATTTTATTTCATCACAGTAGGGAATAAAGTTGCTTGCACCAGAGAAGGCATAACAGGGAATCACAACTGTGATTATAACCATAGATTTATGGAGGGGAAATGATTAGTTTGTCACATTTCTATTAAACCTTCTTCTTTCTGAGCCATGGAACAGGCTCCTGGTTGAACCTGCACAGTTCAGGCAAATGCTGCAAGTCCCAGCCCTCTGCACCTGAGTTAATAGCATGAAAAAATAGGAAATCTTGAAAAGTGATTTCCATAGCATTTGAAACCAACACTTCACAGACTGCTTTCTCCTATGGAAGAATTAGCTGCATCTCACCACACTGTGTTTTAGACATTAACATCATAACTGTAATAAAAGGAACACTGACTGTCTTTAGTGTACCAGTTATCTCTCCCATGCTTCATTCATAAGAAACAGCATGTTCTGATCAGTGGAGGGAGACCCTTGGAGTCACATTAAACCTTTTTTGGAGGAGATACTGCCCAGGCCCCCTCTCTGCCCATCCACCAAGGCCATCTCGGGGTGCCTTGCAAAAGCTGTGAGTTCCTCTTCTCATCACCACAGTGCTCAGGAGGCATGCCAAGGGCTACTGTGATAAATAAAGAGATGACTGAATGCTGTGTGCTAACAAGCTGGCTGGGTGGGAAAGATTTCCTTAGCAGTTTGCTTTCCTTGCTGCTGTTCAGCTGTGGGCAGCATGAGCAGAGACTTGTATTGATTGTTCTGCTCGTAATTTAGCATAAATGCAAATGCAGGTTGAGACCCGGCATGTTCTGTTTAGTAGAAACCATGAAAGGAAAAGGAAATTGCTATAAATTAAATGTTCCTGTCTCTTCAGGCATTAAGATGGGGTTTCTGATTTATTTTAGCTGAAGCAAAGTGAATTCTCCTTTGAGGAGGATTCACTAGAAGCTTACTGTAGTAGAAAAAGTTTTTTTACTTTATTACGTATAACAAGAGAGCTTAATAACACCAACAGACAACAGCACAGAAAAAAAAAAAAAAATCCCTGCACCTAAATAACATCAGAGCAGCCATGCACTGCAGGCTGAATGATAATCCAGTGTGGGATCCTGGCTCTGGTGTGTCTGAGCCAGCAAGCAGCCCTGGGAGGAATGAGGACCAGACACACGCCCCTAGCAGCCCCTCAGAAACTCCACCACATCCAAGCACCTACACCTAAGCCAGATGTAGGCACATCTGCAGACAGAACCTTGATGTATCTGCATCTTCTGATGGTTTCCATATATCTGAATCCAGACAGCACTTTTGGCTTCAACCTCCCACTTGGTGCCTCTGATGCAAACAATTCCTTCAGTACAATCACAGATTTGTTTAAGGTGAAAGGGCTGTCCCCTCTCCACAAATGACTCAGATCAGTGCTCTCAGCTCTGTATTTGACAGATTACTGCTTAAACAAATCCTACAGACTGCAAAACATCACTGAGCAAAGCAGTGTTCAGAGGAACTGAAAGCATTTCTCTTCTGAGATGAATGGCTTTAAAATCCATTTCTGCCCTTGAAAAGTTATTTACGAGGATGTGGAATCCTTTACCTTTAGTTGAAATTTTATCACAGAACTTTCTTAGCAGCAAAAAGAAGTTTTGTTTGGTCTGGTTTATTATGGTTGAGTTATGTCATTACTGCAGTGTCATCATACATATGGAAAAGGGATCATATTTTATTTTGGCTTCTGCATCAGCAGTCAAACCATAAACCAAGAGGAAAAATTCAGAGACAGCAGTTTCACATTAGACCAGCAGTAAAATTTGAGCTAAGTAAGATGAGTTAAAACACATGAATAAATACAAGGCTTTCCTGGGCACCCACTTTACTACATGATGCAAATTTACTAGATGAAAGAAAACAAAGGAAAAATACTTCTCTGCTCAGGGAAACTGGCCTGGTTTTATTGCTCTTCTGCCAAAACCAGCAGATCAGTCTGATCCCTTGTATTCTATCACAAAACCAAGTGAACTCTCAATTCATTCTGACTTTGGAAACCAAAGCAAAATTCAGAGCTGAAGCCCCCAGCAAGAGTGGAAAGAAAATAAGTCTTCCCACAACTAAACCAGCACAGAAGCATTTCTCAGTGGCATCTGGTAAGGGAGGCTCAGGGTGGAATTAACCTGTCTTTACACTGCTAGCCTTGGCAGCCTGGCACAGCTCTCCTCCAGCCTGGGAAGAGCACAAGGCTCCTGCGTCTCCTCGAAGATTCTTTGCCTGAGGAGGCATCTAGAAATCCCTGCCTGGCTTTTCTGACTGCAGCTGCACTCTCCGTGGGGAATGCTTTCAAAACCTCCCTTAATTCAGAAGCATGGGCAAGGTGAGATGAGTCATGCTGACAGACAAACCTGCCCCTTCAAAGGGAAGGC
>JADANK010000280.1:0-37500 GCA_021292215.1 Lophura nycthemera
GGGTGGGTGGGGGGGTGGGGGGGGGAACACGACGGGGAAGCCCTGAGCTGTCCGCATCTCCGACAACCACCCAAAAAATAAAGGGGGAAAACTCAAAAATCAGAGCCCAACTTCGGCTTTTCCGCGTCCCGTTGGGTGCGTTGAGCTGCTCCGTTCTCTGCCCCCCTACCACCTCCTCCCCCCCCCCCGTCCCCAAACTCCGGAGAGGTTCTGTGATGGGGGGGGGGTTCCATGCACAGGACGTGCCCCCCCCCGTCGTCCCCCCCCCCTCCTTCAAGACCCCTTCAGATCCCCGCAAAACCCCTCGGGGTTCATTTCCACCGACAAAATCCGCCTATGAAAAATATCCCGTTTTCTATTACTTCTACCTCAAGATATTTCGATTTGAGGTAATCCATACAGCCTTTTCTTTTTCTTTTATTTCCCCCTTTCCCCCCCCCCACCAACACCCCCCCCCCCTGTTTTACAAGACCCGAAGGCTGCTCGGCATTCCTCGCTGCCAATTCGGCTTTCCAACCCTACTTTTCCATCCCTAATTTCTTAAATACTTTCTCCTTTCTCAAAGTCTCGCATCACCTCTTAAGTCTTTCCCGGATCGCCGTAAAAACGAAATGAATTTCCACACTTTCCGCAACGATCGTCGCTTCTCCCCCCATCGAGGGTTGGAGGGGCGAAACCTGGATCTGAATACATTTTGGCAGAGGTTTCTATAATGAGATATCCCGATGGTTTATGTGTTCTCCGTGGCGGTGTTTTGCTGACCCGAGTCTGAAATTAAAGCGCAAACCCTCTTTAAAATAGCGATAAAGATGGCAGGTAGATGGGAAGGAGGATTTGAGGCTCGTTCTTTCGTATTGCAGCTCAACTCGATTGATTCGGGCTGAGATGTGAGGAGTCGGCGCTTCGTCGGTACCACAAAAATACAGAGAGAAAGGGGGGGGGGGGGCAAAAAAAAAAAATAGGAAAAAGATGGGGAAAAAAAGCGCATTGAAATTTCAGTCGGACAGAAGAAGGGAAAAGGGTCTATTTTTCAAAAAAAATTTTTTTTTTTTAAGGGGGGGGGGAAGGAAAATGTATTTTCATAAAGAGTGAGAGAAGGGAAAGGGAGAGACGGGGATCCGGAGGGAATAGCGGTTAGGAGGAGATTTATTGGGGGGGGGGGAGAAGTGGAAGGAAAAGGGGGGTGAGGGAGGAAGGCGCGTGTTGATTTCCAACGTGAGCGACAGGAAAATCAAAGCACTTAATGAGGCCTGATTGCGACGAATAAAGAAATGAATGAATCAATCAATAAATAAGTGGGAATTAAATATTTTAACAAATGAGGGTTTGGGGGGAAAAAATTCTGCACAATTCGGAGCCGCCGATCTTTTTCTTCTTCTTCTTTTTCTTCTTCTTCTTCTTCTTCTTCTTCTCCTTCTTCTTCTTCTTCTTCTTCTTCTTCTTCTTCTCTTCTTTCTTCTTCTCCTTCTTCTTCTCTCTTCTTCTTCTTCTTTTCTTCTTCTTTTTCTTCTTCGTCTTCTTCGTCTTCTTTTTCATCTTCTTCTTCTCCTTCTCCTTCTTCTTCTTCTTCTTGTTATTATTATTATTATTATTATTATTTTATTTTTATCTTTCTTCCCCTTTTCATCTTTATTATCTCTCTTGTTAACAACACCGATGAGACTGCATACATATATCTCCTTTAAATGCAGTCATCCGTGGAGCCATTGGAGTTGCGAGCTACAGATATATTAATTAATTTATTCTCTCAGCAGTGAAATATCGCTGTGTCTACTTGCTACCTACCAAGCAATAAAATAAAGCCTTCCCCCATCTCTCCCCCCCCCACCGTCTCTGCACTTCATTAGGTTTTACCTATAAGTTTCCATTCGAAATGATTTGCTTGAAACTAATTACTCGCCTCGTACTTCGTTTTCCTCTCGCGGGGGTCTGGAAGGTTTCAGAGTGGGGTGGGTGGGCCATATGCTGATAAACGCCGCTAATTATTCCCACTCTGTGTTTATTGGATATTTATGAACCCGCGCTCGGAATCAAACCTAAGCATTTCGGATTAAAGGGTCTGCAAAGAGCCACGGAATGGCACGGGGGGAGAAAAGCCGACAGTTAATTAACGTAGCACGGAATTAGCGAAGGACGGAGCCTCAGCCACACGCAGACCGAGAGGGGGAAATCCGGCCATTCTTCTCGCCTTAATGGAAATGATTAGATTTCTTGTTAATTGCTGTCATGCTCTGTACACGGCGGTTGCGAGGAGGTGCTTTTGTCTCTGGTTTGGGGGTGCGTGGGGGGGGTGAAATTGAGGGGGAACGCGAGACATTTCCACGCACGGACACGTCCTGCAGGGCCGGATCCCCACCCCTATTTTCCCCTCTTCCCCACGGCCCGGCCCTATAGCAATTCCCATCTAGGAGAGGTTCCCCCAGCCAGAAAACCCCCCCAGCCCGGCTCAGCTCTTTCTGCAGCTCCATTCTGCCCCCCCACCCCCAAAAACAACCCCCCCCCCCCCTCCCTCCCATGGCACCTACGTGCACCCGACTGCAGCTCTGCGCCCTACGGGCCGCGCTTCTCTTTTGAGTTTGTATCATTTCTATTTCCCTTTTTTATTTCTTTTTTTCTCCCCTTTTTCTACCTTCTCTTCCATCCTTTTTTTTTTTTTTTTCCCTCCTTTTTCTTTGTTTTTCTCCTTTTCATTTCTTTCTTCCTCTTTTCCTCGCTGGATTACAGCACCAATTTATATATATATCTATATAATAAAATAAGAAGACATTTAAAAACAGGCCATTCTCAGCTCTCTCCCCTCCGAAACGAGGGCTGACCCCCCCGCAGTGAGGCTGCGTTCTCCTCCGCTTCTGATTTCTTCGGCTGTTTTGCTCTCTGTTAAACCAACCCTGGGTCCACCCCGGGTTTGGGTTTAAAAAACACCGATTTGGGTCAGGGGGAAAAAAAAAAAAAAAAGGAAAGATTGTGAGAAAGTGAGGAGAGTGGGGAAAAGGCTTCGGGAACCTTTGCAGTGAATTTTCGGTGTCGGTTGTGATTAAACTGCGCTGAAATCTGCTTTTGAATGGCTTTGGAATGAGCTCGGCCTTAATTGGAACCGGGTCCCATCCTGAGCGCCGTGCGGAGGTTCCGCGTAAAGCGGAGTTCAGCACTTTTCTCCATCACAAAGGTGGCACGAACGCATCTCCCCGCTCAAGGAGGGTGGCGATGGGGGGGGGGAAATGCCTTTTTTTTTTTGTATTCCCAGTTTTCCCATTATCTCTCCTATATTGGCTCTGCGCTGGAAGCATCGAAGCATGAATAATTCCCTAAAATCGAGCCGCCCGCATTAATATTTCCTACGATTTTGCAGCGGTTGTGAAATACCACCTCTGTCTTTGTCATTAACGGCAGAAATATTCCCCGCAATTAAAGAGACGGAGGTTTTCTCCCCTCGCTAACGAACTCGTTTTAAAGCCGGAGCCATGAAATACGCTCCCGAATAAAAGAAACCAGCCCCGAAATAATACCGATTTTATGGCGAAGCAACAATTTGTTCTATCCGCTCGCTGGCAATAAATAAGTTTTATCTGTTTGGGTGAATGTTTGAACGTCTTTGAAATTCCGACCAGTCCTCCTCAAGGTGAACCGATGGACGGTGCAGACAATTTATGTCACCCCGCTTCGTTCCGACCCTTTGGGCGCTGTTTCTCCCTTTTTCCTGCCACGTTGGCACAGAGAAATGGGGAAATCAAAGCGCGTGGGGGTCCGCCCGGAGCTCTGCTATGTGCGTAAATACGCGGATGGAGAGGGAGAAACAGAACAGAGGGGGAGAGGGCGGACCCGCCGTAGAAGGAATGGTGTAAATTCAAGAATATCAGCTAAAAAAAATGGGAATTTTCACGGAAAATTCAGCACGAATCGCTTGGCTCTGCGTATTCCTCCCATTTGTTCTCTTTTATTTTTCTTTCTGCCCGTCCCAAAACTGTCGGCCTGGAGATTTGTTTGGGGAACGTCGGAGATGGGAGAAGTGTGGGCCGTTCTTGTGGGGGGGGGGGGGGTTTCCCCCCTCCTCTCCTCCCAGCACAACGCAGTTCATGGGGGGAAAATAAATATATATATAAAAAAAATAAAGGTGAAACCGCTCAGGATTGGGTTCACCACCATCATGGAAGACCCGAAGTGCGCCCTATTTTGAGAAATCCCGAAGCTCTCCGCATTTTCGCGGTGGGGAAACGCACGAATTGGTGCTGATTTTGTGTTTCTCGTAAGAAAACTCCTTCGAGCCCCCCCCCCCTCCCGAGCTCGGACCGGCGGCTCCCAGTGTTCCCAGTGGGCCGAGCTGCAGGATGTTGGGATCGAGCTGGGATGCGATGAGGCTGCGGAAGGCGTCGGTTGCATCGCGGTAGACTCCTATGGCATTTCTTTAATGAAAACCCTTCATCGATCCCCTAAAAGCTTTTTGCCTAATGCGCGGTTCTTGCCTCCGAGGAGAGTACGATGTCTCCTCGGAAGGAAAATAACAGAGAAACCATTACATATAAATATCCGCTTGGAGAGAGATCGTAATCTAATTTATTTCAATTGGCCTGCCGGGGTTATTTTTCCTCTTGTTAGATGAATTTGTTGCGAATTTACTCGGAAGAAACGCAATAACGCCCGTCCTAATAACCATAACCATAACCATAAGCATCAACGCGTCCTAATCTCGACCCATTCCAATCTATTTCCAATTTAAGAGCTGCGCCTTCTCATCCCATTCCCATCTCATGGCCACACCCGGGATGCCTCCTGCCCTCCGTATATACGGCAATCCATCCCCACGGCATCATCCACAGGGACTGAGAGCCCCGTGGGACCCCGGACCTTCCCAAGAGACAAAAGAACCCCAATTAGCCCGCATTCAAGCAGCTCTGATGATCTTCCTAAAGAAAACAGCGCGTTCTGTTGAGCGTTACCCCAAATGAACGCGTCGAGCACGGGCATCTTCTCGTTCAACCAGCAGCTTTGAGATCAGCTCGTGCTTTCTGCCGTCCCAGGATTTGCTTTAATCGCGTTTAGGGCGATATTTCTCCTCTTTTACACCGCATTTAATCACGTTTTCTTTAACCCAAAAATTGAACTCCGAACAGCAGCAGGCGAAGCTGCCGATGTCCTCCTCGGTTCCTCCCGCATTAACCCCACCAGTTCGTACTCAATCAGTAAGCAACAAAACACCAAGCGGATGTTTGGGCCATTTTTATTTCTTATCAAGAAATCACATCATCATACATCATTATCATTATTATTATTATTTTTTAATTATCATTATCGCGAAGCAACTTTTTACAGGACTATATAAAGCCGCAACGTGCTCTAACAGACATTTGCATAGACCCTACATATAACAGCTTGAGGTAAGAGACATTACATATGAACTATTAGGATGCATATTAACAACCGCAATTAACTAGGCTAAGGGATTAACAAGCGGGAAAACGGCACCACGGACACGGAGAACAAACACAGAACGAACAGAAATCCCACACATCCACGCGGGGGAAAGCGGTCTGGAAGAGAATATTGCATATCTTTCCGTATCCCGAAGTCTCTCCGCGCACGGGGGGGTTGAGGGGGGGGTGTCGGGGCGTCCTTTGTGCTGGGGAGGGCGGACGGGTTTCGGTAGGGTTCTTTTTGCGGGATTTTTTTGGGGGGTTTTTGTAGGGTTTTTGCTTTTTTTTTAGGGTTTTGGTTTTTTTTTTTTTGGGTTTTTTGCAGGATTTTTGTGACATTTTTGGAGCTCTGGGTGGGTGAAGGATATCGGGACGGGTTGATGCGCTGTGTGAGATGCTGGGATTGAAACCAAGCACAGCACTGCCGACATTTCACAGTAACCGACCCTCATTTCTACCGCCTCCGAACCGAACCCCCGAGGTTTTATTCAGCGGATTCGGTCCCTTTAGGAGAAACGACAGCACCCGACGCTCCCCGTATCCCCACACCCGATGTCAACCCCTGCAGAGTCAGCCTCTCCCCAAAACCCTCCTTTCCCAGCCCAAAACCACAACAGTCCCCCGATGCACGGAACTCTCCCCCACCGCCCTCCTCCTCTCATTGCACGCGTGTACAGATTTACCCACAGCCCGAGTTTATTGCACTGCGAGAAGCGATGCCCTCCTTTGTGAGGAAGGTGGGGGGTAAGGGGGGGGGAGGTGGGGAGGGTCCTGGCGTTGGGAAAAACGCGAACGGAGGGAAGAAACGATGACATTTTCCCGGTTGGAAAAAAAAAAAAGATTATCGTAATTATTAAATAATAATAATAATTAAATAATAATAATAATAATAAAAGGGGGAGGATAAAGGGAAGCATCCAGGGAAGGGGTGCGGGTTGAGGAGAGGCTGGAAGGAAAAAGCAGCTGAAGGGAAAGGCCCCTCTCAGCCCGGGGAGGGATTTGGAAGGAGTCGGCTCCATCCTTTGCAGCTCGTAAATAAAAGCAATCCTCGCCGCTGCTGGTCATGACCATGAACGCGGGGAAGCGGGAGCACGTGGTGAGCGTCCAGGCTTCCCAGAAAACGCTGCTTTGCTATAAAGTTAATACCACCCCCCCCTTCCCCCCTTCCCCAACACCCCCCCCCCACCCCGACCTCGGTATAAAACGAACGGAGCAAAACGCGGAGCAAAGAGCTGCGATGCAGCACCGCGGCCCTTCTCCCTCTTCAGCCTCAATTAAAAAAAGAATCCAATTATTTTGTTCTCTCTCTCTCTATAGAATCAAATATTCCCATACTAAACTCCTCTCGGCCCCAAACCCGTTCCTCTCCCGATCCTAAACCTCCCCGAAAGCCCCGAAACTCCTTCTGCCCACCTGATGGAGAAGAGCAAAACGCGGTGGGTTTGTTTGAACAGCAAAAGCAGAGCTCGCGTACGGAGAAAACACATCGCATCCCATCAGACCTCCCAGGAAAAAAAAAAATTAAAAGGGCGAATGGGGTTTTAGGGGAATCAGCCCCACAACCCCACACAATGGAACCTTTTCTTCTACCCCCCCGCCTGCAGCAGACGCGGCTTTTTAGGTAAAGAACCGTCGTCTGCTGATGGTTTCTTAACCTGGGGTTATTCTTGAAGGATGATGAATCTGAATGGGTTATTGCTCCAAAAAAGAAAACCTAATCATTCTTATTTATTTCTATTCCCAACCCCTCTAAGCTGTTCGAGGCCGGCCCGAGGTGGGGGGAGATGCGGCCTGGTGGACCCCAGCGTGCTGCTGGCACAGGAGGGGACAAAAAAAAGAAGGCTTTTCCTACCTCTTTTGCTACACCATCATTAAAAAAGCACAAATAGTCTCCACCAGCAGAGCTGTTGCAAAGAAACGTCCCTTGGGAGGGATGAGGGAGCAGGGAGTGGGATGAGATTCGGAGCTACGGCGGATGATAACACGCTTTTGGCTGCGAATTGAGACTGCAAAAATCACCGAAAGGGGAATTGAGATTTTCCCCTCAGGGTTTCCTAAGGCGGCGTGGAAGCCCTTTCTTTTTTTTTTTTTTTTTTTTTTTCTTTTTTTTTCTCCTTGTGACAGCGGAATTGGGGGCAACACCGTCAGCCGCACCGAAGCACGGACAGCTCAGCCCCCACCTCCCCCCCCTCCCCGTTGTAGGGATGCAATGGGGACGGCACCCCCACCCGCATGAGATTTGCCCCATAAGACCGGCGACAAACGTTGGCTTTGTCTTCCTTCCTCTTTCCTCACACCTGGCCTCCCCCCGCCCCAAAACCCCGTTTTCCCCCCTCCTCCCTTGGAAAAACGGCCAAACCCCGCCCCACTGGGGGACCAACCCGTGCCTGGAAAAAAGGAAAACAAAACCGCCCCCTCTCCCACTCCGGTGGGGTTCCCCGTGCCCTTTAAACGCCCGCCTCTTCCCCCTCCTCCTCCCCACCCCCCCCCCCCCAGGCTCCCGCTATTTTGCGGTCCTCCTTTTTCATTTGGAACCGAATTTCTTCCTTTTTTCATTAATTGTCGCTCTTTCTCCCCCCAATTAAACCCCCAAAATCGGGGCCGGATTTCCCCCCTCTCCATGGTTTCATCTCTCTCTACCCACCCCCCCACACCACCCCCCAACCACCACCCCTCCCCACAGGACCCCCCCCCCCCCTACCTTTTGGTTTGCTTTTGGGCGGGGGGCCGAAACTCTTTTTTTTCCCCCGCAACCCTCCGGCTTTTTTTTTGCCGGGGTCCGGCCCAAGGTTCGGGGGTTTTTTTCCCATCCGCGCCGTTCCCCCGCAGAAGAAGGAAGGGGGAGGAGGAGGTGCGGTCCTCGTCCTTCCGGCGGGGGCTTGGGAAAGGGGAGGTGGCCCCGGTTAAGGGGAAAGGACCCCTCTTTTTATTGTTTCTTGGGGCGGGGGGAGGTGCCGGGGGGTGAGAGTGGTAGGGTAAAATCCCCGGAGAGTCGGGGAAGCTGGCAGCTAATGGATTATTTCTTATTATTTATTTTTTATTATTAAATTAATTTAATTTTACCCGGAATTAAACCGGGACGGGTTTTTAAAACTTTAAAAGAAAGACAGGGCTTGCTCTCTCAGGAGGAGTCTTTTCTTTTTCATGCGTCGGTTCTGGAACCAATCTTCAACCTTGCTGGTTCGTGGTTTTCCGGTTCTGAGAGTCCCTCCTTCTTTTTGGGCGAGGTTTTGAATTCCATTTGGCCCCCATTAAACTTCCCCTTCCGGGCTCTTGCCAGCTTTGCAGGGCCTTGGAATAGGGGTTTTTTTCCGTTTTTTTCCGGGACCGCGTGTGGGCAACCGGGTACCAAGGGGAGCCCACCTTCCCCGGCCCAATGGGGGGGGGGGGGGGGTGGGGGGGGGGCGGGGGGGTTGGCGGGTTTTGGGTTTGGGGGGGAAAAGGCCCTGTCTTTCTGTTTTTCTTTTTATTTACCCCCAATAAAGAAGTAAAAAAAATGGGGGGCTGCCCCCCAAGGGGAACTGCCTGCCCCCCCCCCCGGGCTGGTTCCCCACCGGTCCCCCGTGGCCCCAGGGGGGATGGTCTCCCCAGGCTTCCCAACCTGGGGCCATTTGCCGGTTTTGGGGTTTAAGGACCTTTCCGGCGGGGGGTGGGTTGGGAAATGGTGGAGCGGGTTGTAACCGGGGACGGGAGCAAAGCTTGGGCCCTGGGGAAGGGGGAAACCCAAAGAAGAGGGAAGGTCCTTTGGCAGGAAGGGTCCCGGCCCGCCCCGATTCCCCCTGGGGAAGCCGGGGGAAGGGTGGGAGGGTGCCAACCCCAAATTGGCGAAGCCCCGAGGCCCTTGCGTTTTTTTCTTTTATTATTTTTTTCAAAGCGTCGTTTCCCCCCCCCCCCCCTTTCCTTCCCTTTCCCTTTCCTCCTTCTCCCCCGCCTTCCCTTCGGGCCGGAACCCCCCTCTGCGATGTCCCCCGGAAACGCGGGCCACCCGTTCCCGCCGCCGTTCGGGGTGAGGGAGGAGCCGTGCTCAACCCCTGTTGTTTTTTTGGCCTTCTCTCCGCTCCCTTTCCTCGGCTTCCTCGCTTTTTTTTTTTGGCCCTTTTTTTTTTGGTTGATGGGAATATTTACCGGTTTAAAGCCTTTTCTTTTTTAAAAAGAACCCCCTAAATTAAAACCATTCCAATTTTTTTTCGGGGTTGCCTAACCCCTAGGTGGGCCAGCAACCCATAGGCACTCCCGCCTTCCCCATCGCCTGAGCCCATGAATCAAACCCCCACCCCCCCCCAAGCCCCCAAGCCTTTTAAAACCCCCCCCCCCCCCCCCCCCATTTCCGGGGGCTCCCCCACCCACCAAAAAAAAAACCCCTCCCCGGGCTTTACCCCGGTGCCCTAAAGGTTGTTGGTTGAGGGGGGACACCAAACCCCCCGCTTCGCCCGCTGTGCCTTTATTTCCTTCATTGAGCAAAGACGAGCTGGAGTCTGACTCCAAGGATTGACACGACGGAGGGTCGTGGGGCACCGCCTCGGCTCCGGGATAATCGTATTTGCTGAAATTGCCCCCCATGCCATTGGGAAGGCCGGATTCGAGGGGCAGCAAGGCACTGTCCCTGCCCCTCTCCTCCCGTTTGAGCCCGGTCGTGTCGGAGCAGCTCTCCCGATAGTAGCATTTGCTTTCTTCCACCCGGGCGAGATCGCAGGCTCTGCCGAAAGAAGGGTTAATGGAGACGGGGCTGCCCAGGTAGGGCTGCGGGTACCCGTTGCAGGGCTCCGAGGACGCCCAGGGTAAGGAGCAAACGTTGTCCCGTCGGGGATACGATAAAGACGGCAGACCAGGCAGCTGCCCGCCGGAGGTTCGGAAATTTGGAAAGTAGAAGGTGTCTCCCGTATGGATGTTCACCAGAGGTCCCACAAAGCCGGGATTAAGGAGGTTGTGCTCGCCCATTTCCGCGGGCCTGACCGAAAGCTTCTACTTTATTGCTATCTGACATTAAACATAGTTAAACCGACGGCTCAGCCCCATTGGTCCGGGGGGGTCACGTGAGCCCCAAATTGCGCTGGGAGGGAAGGGGGGGGGGGGACCCCCAAATAACCGATCGGGAGATGAATTTGCCCCCCAAACCTTCCCCCCCCCCCCAACAACCCCCTACCCCAAAAAGCTCCTCTTCCTCAACGGCACCTCGGCGCCCTCCGGCAGCTGCAAAAGCGAGGAGGCTTCTCGTTAATTAGCTCCTTTATTAACTAAAACAGTTCGAATTTACAGTATCTCCCCAATAAATTACTATTAGATATTGTGTCATATAAAGTTTACGGGCTTTTTAAGGAGACGGATGGCGGTGCCCGCAACAGGCTCGTATTTACGTGCGGTGGGGGGAGGGGGGGGGGGGGGGGTGTTTCGGAGGCTCTCCGAGACCTTTTCGAGTCTTCTGCTTTATCGTTATTATCATTATTATTAATAATAATTCTTATAATAATAACGATCGGCTGTTTTCCTCCACTCGGGCCGCGGTTTGGGGCAGCGCAGCCCCATCCCGACTGCAGCCTCTCGAGGAAGGGTAGGGAGATTTTTAACAATCAATCGCTTTTATTAATGATCTGTGTCGACTCAAGCGAGGCAGAAGAGCGGAGCTGCCCACAGCCTTCATTTATCCGGTATAAATTCCACACGCAGGAAAGGCGCACGCACACGGATGGAATAAGCGCGTTTATTCCTCATTTCTTTCTCCTTCCTTCGTGGGAATGAATAAAATGAGTGTCCCGTCATCCCCCCCCCATCCCTCGGTGCCCACCCCCTGGAAATAGAGGGGCACACACACACGGATCTGCTTGGCCGCCGTCTGATAGCATTGGATTCTGCCCTCGTAACGCCACGGAGCTCTTCTGCCTTCCTCCCACCCGCCGCCTTCTCTCGGTCAGAATGAAAGGAGCCTCCGCATAGGAACAGGGAGGGGTTGAGGGGGCGGGGGGGGGGGAGAGAAAATCAATATTGGCGTCTTTCAGTGCAAAATAAACGCGGTGGAGGGAAGGGGGAAAAAAAAAAATGTGTATACTGGAAAAGGTGCATCGTATGGAATCTCGGAGCCAGGAAAACGCAGAGATGTTTGCCGGCGTTCTGTGCTTTTTGGGGGTGATTTATCCCTTTTTTTTTTTTTTTTGGACTCACTCCCCCCTTCCTCCCCCCCCGCCGCCCCTCCCCCCCCTCCTTTTTTTTTTTATTACGAACCCCGTGCCCACCCCGCTCGCTCCGTTTCTGCACGGCGCCTCATTCCTCCCTGCCTTGAGCAACTCCCCGGCGCTCCCTTGCCAGGTTGACTCCGCAAAGTACCGTAAATATTCCTGTAGAGGTAATAGAGGTAAAACCCCTCCGCGGGGGCTGAGCGGGGCGGCCCCCCCTTCAGCTACAGCCACCCCCCTTCCCACCCCCCGCAGATATTTTCACTATTCCTCCAATATAACATTACCCCCCCCTCCACACACACAAACACGCACAAACCTTTCCCCTCTGGCACAACGCAGGGGCTGCAGCTCAGCCCCCTCCCAGCCCTATAGAAATCAAATCAGGTGCCAATAAAACAACGCATTTCTCTGCTTGCTTTTTTTTCTCACTCCGGGGACGTTTCCTCCCCTTCTGCTCCGCATCTCCCACCTCTCCCTGGCGCATCTCTGGGTGCTCTCCATACGTACCTCGCAGAAACAACGCGCCTACCTCCCCACCCGCTTCTGCCTGCGAAAGAAGAAATACGGCTGCCAGAAATATTTCTCTAGAATGAAAGTTTAGCAGTTTAGGGGTTGTTGGGCTTTTTTTTGTGTGTGTGTGTGCGTGTGTCTTTTTTTTTTAAACCCTGCCAAGGAATTTCTCTCCCCGCAGGTATGAGTGCAATGCTGCTGCAGTTTCTCCACCGGTGTCTTCTCGGAGCAGAAGAAGCGCTCCCAACGCCGGGCAGCGGTGGAGGGGAATAGTTTATATCAAAATGAGCACGTGATCCCCGTAGGTCGCCGTACGAATCGGCTTTGTTTGCTGCTGATTAAACAAAAACCCTCCTTTACCTCGCTTTTCCATCGCAAAATTCCCCATACGAGACGTGCCCGGGGTGCGGTGCGGCTTTGTTCTCCAAAGGACTTTTGGAAAAGTCCATTTTCGCTTTTCTCGCTGTAACTGGGGCTTTCTCCTCTTCGTTCCATTCGATTTTTTTTTTCCTCCTCTTTATATATATATATATTTTTTGTGCGTGTGCGCTGTAAAGATAAAATACCAAACAAAATGCCCGTCTCCCTGTTACCTCCGAGGCAGCGTTTCGGGAGGAGGAGAGCAAAGGGATCGCAGAGCGCAGTGCTGTAGGAAGGGACATCGGCAGCTGTGGCATCGCAGCAAAGGGAGAAAGGAACCCCCGTTTTTCCTTCGATTATTTTATTTTTATTTTTTTATTGTATTTTTTTTTTTTCAGAGGTGGGAAATGTCGCAGCCGTGCTCGGAAATACATTAAACGGAGCTCAGAAGTCCCCGCTCCCGCTGGCCTTCGTCCCCAATGGGAGCACAGCTCAGCGCTGCTCCCTCTGCACACAGCAGCTCCAAGAAAGGAAGGGGGTGGAGGGGTGGGAGGGGGGGGGGGAGGTTTGTGGAAATAATCCCGGGGGCTCCTGACAGAACTGCCGCTTTCAGTCGGGATTTTCTTCCCCGTTCCAAAAGCGTTTCCCAATTCGGGAGGAGAGCTTTGTAAAGCTGAAGCACCAAAGCCGGAGCCGAGCGCTGCTGCTCGGGGCGATGGCACTGCAGCCTCACCCCGTGCTCCAAACATCCATCCCGAATTCCACCCTTGTTAGTCGAAACGGAGCCTTTTTATTATTATTCCCCCCACATCGAGGTGTTTCTCCCCCCCCTACCTTCACCCCCCCCCCCCCCCCCCCCAAAAAAAAAAGTTGCCCGACCCCAGCGAGGAATCTCGGAACCTTTCCCCATTTCGCAGATCTCTCTTCCAGGTGGAGTCTTCGCGGAAGCAGATCTGCAGCCATCCTCACGTTATCGTTTCCAGCCATCCTCACGTTATCTCCTCCACCTCCTCCAACCCCACGCGCGGATGTCTGGAATCTCTCGTGGGATGAAGCCGAGATCCGCTCCGTGCCCGTGGGAGACGGGAAAGAGCCCCCGAAAAAAGATTGGGTGGGTGGTGATGGTGGTGATGGGTTGGGGGGGGGTAGGGGGGAGAGAGAAGAGGCAGCAAAAGCGAGATTGCAAGGGCTCAGTTCAAGGTCACTGTCTAGTGTAGTAAATAGGAGCGACATCGTATGCAAATGAGTGTCTCGGATGAGCATCGCTCATTGCACCGGGAGGAGCCCGGGGGAAACAGCAGCCCCGAGTTTGGGGTTGAGTTTGCCGTGCTGTGCCATACACACGGTGTGGGGGGGGAGAGGGGGGTCTATCCGTGGGTCCTTTCCTCCCCTGTCCTTCTGGCACCTACTCATCCCTTTTGTATCAATGCATTAAATACGGTTTCCCCACCTCGCTGCGTCTCCCTTTGCGCGGGGCTGCGCTGGGCAGACATCCCACCCCCAACTTAATTCTTCAGGAAATAATGATAATAAAGAAAAACAAAACAAAACAAAACACCAATGAAATATTAAAATTAAAATCTATGGAAATGCCCTCAGCCCGATGGCCATAGCAAAATATTGGCGCTTCGGATGGGAAGGGTTCAGCCTCACTATCGGTTCTCTCCCCCCGAAGTGCGAGGAAAAAATAATGTGATTTTACCCTCATGGAGCAAAAAAAAAAAAAGAAGAAGAAAAAGAAAAAAGAAGAAGTCTGCTACGTAAATATACGGCGGCTTTCGGCCTGGAATATTCATTTTAAAAAGAAGGGGAAAAAAAAGCAATTTAAAAGGTCTCCTTGCGCCTTGTGCGATATCCCGTCCTGGTTGGGCTTTTTCCGAACAGAATTCACCCCAAATGGGGCCGGAGCTGCGGGGAGGGGGATGCGGGGATCCGACCCAGGAGTTGTGTGCCTGGAAATGCTTCGAGTGAGTATCTCGGTGCGTGACACGGGGAATAAAACAGAGACGGCTTTGGGAAGCGCCCAGCACTGTTTTGGGGCAGCGATGTATCACGAGAGCTGCTCCGGTTCGTGGCTCTTGGTGCGGGAATTGCGCGCCCGCGGACGGAGAGCCGTGCGGGAGCTCTTCTTTATCTGTCCATCTATTGATCTATAGAGACATCCGAGGGGAGAGGGAGGTAAAATAAAACGCGCAGGAGCCGGGCGAGAAATAGGAAGGTGGAAAAGCGAGAGCTGCACGCAGAGAAAAGCGGTTTGCCACTTCAGCTCATCCAGCGCACAAATCATGGCGAGGGAGGGGGGGGGACGGGACACACACAGCAGTTTTCTGGAGGGCAGCCCCAGTTTTACGCAGCTTCCCTTTGCTCTGTGCGCGGTCTGCAGATCGTTATATTTCCCCAGCTTTGCCGGCAGAAGTTCTCCTCCTGCTCGATTAACGCACACTGTTGGTTCAGCCCCAACTTTGGGGAAGTTCGCTCCGTCCGCCTCTCGGGATGAGGATTTGGTGCTGTAATGCCGACAAGTGGAACCACGAGCCAGTTAATGGAGTAGAATTCATCACTCTGGAGCAGAGCTCCGATGGGGAGACCGAGAAGAGGGATCTCACTTATTTCACGTTCCTTGGAGAGGGAGGGGAAGAGGCAGGGAGGGAAGCATTCGGTGAAAGCGCTCCGAGCTGCGGTGCGAAGCGGCTCAGCTCCCTGCGAGGCTGCGGCTTCCCTCGAAGTTGAGGAGATGGGAGATTGCGCTGGATGTGATCCCGGAATACCCATCAATGCGGAGTCCCGGTGCCGCTCCGAACCCGCGAAGGCGTTTTTATAAGCGAGGAACCACCAACGCCGGAGGAGTTTGTGGGGTTGTGCGCGCACCGCGCCGGCTGTCCGCGTCCTTTGGAAAGAATCCCTCGGCAAAGCCTTTAGAAGTCTCTTTTGCTGAAGAAAATAAAGTCAAACTAAATAAAATCCAGTCCTCGCCAAGAGCGAGCGCTTCCCAAACAAACAGAAAGTCAAGCAGCAAGAGAGCGAGGATGGTGGGAGAGCAGAATTCCCCTCCGCGTCGGGAAGTTATCCTTTAAAGACGCGTCTGGAGAAAAGAAAACCACACACAGACACGCACACACACACATACACACATATATACATATCCGTGCAAATGTATACACCCGTGAGTTTAAAAAAGATAATAAAAATGAAAGAAAGAAATTAAGATGAGAAAAAAAAAAAAAAAAAGAAGAAAGAAAAAGGCAGGAAAAGAAAGAAGGGAGAGGGAAATCCCTTGTCCGGGATTTTACCATAAAGGCTGCGGTTGGGAAGTTATTCAAAGTCCTGGGTACAAAGGAAAGAAAAGGTTAAACTTGGGAAACTTCCTTTTCAGGGCTTTATTGTTGGCCATTAGCCCGTCTGTCTAGACTGCAAATAACACCTTGTTTATCTGTAAACAGGAGCGGGGCTGCCTGGGGGTGGCTGGGGGCGAGAAGATCAAGGGTGATGAGGGTCCCTTCGCTGCTCTGCCCACGGCTCGTGATGTCAAGGTCAGACAACGCATAGTCACGGTCAAGGCTACTGCAACGGGCATGACGTCACGGCTTGCTGACCTAAAACCCGGCGAGCGACGGGGAGAGCGAAGTGCGTAAAAGGATAAATAAGCGGGGGAAAAGGAAACAAATAAGTTCCCGTGGTGTTTTCTGAGAGGAGCGGAGAAGAAGTAAGAGAGAAAAAAAGAGGAGTGCCGTTGGGTTGGTCTTGCTGCGGGTTCGCGTCCAGCGGAGCTCGCCGTGCGCGCCCGCGGAAGTTAAAAGGAAAGGAGATTTTCTGGGATTTGGGGGTTTTGTGGAGGCGTGTGCGTGCTGGTTGCTTTTGTTTTGAAGTTCTTTCCTAGGCAAAGGCCTCCTGAAGAGCTCCTGGAAGAAGAATGACCGAATCAGTTGGTTTGAGGATTGCATTTTGCTCTTTTGGAAAAAGAAAAGAAAAAAATACCACCGAAACTCACCCGTCTGTGGGATCAGCGGAAAGGAATCGTCTCACAATTTAAGTGAGGTGTTCTATCGCCCGACCAACCCGAAAAACTCATTTTCTCACCCAAAGCTCCGGATGAAAGGGACGAATCACGCACCGAGTGTCCGCCGGGATGCGCGGGGGGGGGGTTTGTCCATCCCGAGCTCCACAGGGCCCAACCGGGTCCCGACCCGACCCCAAAGCAGACGGAGGTTGGGGTGAGGGGAGCTCAGCCCCAAGGTCTGGTTAGAATCCCAATGGGATTTGCACGTCGGGGCAGCGGTCCGCTCCCGCATTGCCCCGTAGGGTCCGAAACAGCCCGAAATCACCGCCGAAACCTCAGAAATCGCCCGCAGCTCCGGCACAGCCGTGGAACGGAGCTCGGAGGGGCAAAACGACACAAAATAACGGGGTTTGAAAAAATACGGGGGTTTGTGGGCAGTACGGGAAGATGATGGGGCCGGGGGTTCGCCGACAGACGGCACCCACCCGCAGCCCGACGTGCCCTAAGGGTAATAAAGGATGTATTTCATTTGATTTCATTTTATACCGGCCTTTATTATTACTTTTTTAAATTCCCCACGCGGTTTGAAAAGCGGCCCGATGCACAGCAGGTTCTCACTCCCCCCCCCACCCCCCCCCACTTAAAACTCTCACCCCCCCAAATGAAACCGCAGCGGACCCAAATTGGAAACTCCATCCCAAATCTCCTTGAAGGACCCGGGAAGAAAAAAATCTGTTGCTCCGCCCGCCCTCACCCCCTCCGACAGTGTTCAGCCGCCGCCGTCTCCTCCGCTTTTCAAACCACCGGCGGAATTCAGGTGGAAGGAAGGAGGGAGGGGAGGCAGCGAGCAGCGCTCCGCTCTCGGGATGTCGGATTCGGACGTGTCTGGAGCTGCGTTTCTGCATTTCGGTGTTTGCACGCACAGCAAATGGGTGAACTTCCTCTTCTTTTCTTTTTTTCTTTTCCATTTTTTCCTTCTATTCTTTTTTGTTTTGTTTGTTTTCTCTCCGTGTTTTTCTTTTCTTCCCTCTTTTTTCTTCTTCTTTCTCCTCTCTTTCTCTTTCTTTCTCTCTCTTTCTCTCTCTTTCTCTCTCTTTCTCTCTTTCTTTCTTTCTTTCTTTCTCTTCCTTTCTTTCTCTCTCTTCCTTCCTCCCTCCCTTCCCTTCCTCCCTTCCTCCCCTTCCTCCCTCCTTCCCTTTCCTCCCTTCCTTTTTTTACACACCCAAACACACGCATCCCGGCTCTGACGCACAGTGCACAGCTCACAACGTGACCCCGTTCTGTCACAGCAGCGGCGATGCATTTCTCGGGGTGTTGTTACATTTCCTACCGGAGCGACTTTTAAAACAATAATAAGAGGAGAATCAGAGCGCAAGTCATTGCCCGTTCCTCCCGACCGGCGCAGCTCTCACTCCTCCAAACACAAATGCAAGAAGCCCCAGTTTTCTCCTTTAATCACTTCGGAGGAGAAATTAGGGAGAAACAAGCAGTGAGGAAAGGCCCCCCTCTCCAATCCCCCCTTTGCGCCATCCCCATTCAGCCCGCAATGCAAAGCGATGTCCAGCATTTCCGAGATTTGGGATCACGGCGAGGCCGTCCCGGGTTGTTGGGGGGTTGGAGGGCGGTGACGGAGCTCCGTGGGATATTTTGTCACCGCTCAGCTCCCGCGGAGCGACTGTTATCATACAGACACGCGCTCCGGGTGTCCGCTTTTATATGCTTTATAGTGCCGTGCGTACCCAAATCCGTACAGCACACACCAACCCAAAACGCATCGCTGTCGACCGCCGATCTCCGCAGCTCTCCGGGTAACAGCGGAAGATGCATCGCGCACGGATCCGTGCGTTTACACCGACGACACACGCACGGATCCGTGCACAGCCTCTGGAATAGATGCGAGCACTCACACGCACGGACTCACATTCCTCTCTGTCGCCCTATGGGGCGCACACCGCGTGCGTGCCGTGTATCCGTGCACAGAGACACAGAGACGCACAGAAACGCACAGAGGCTTCAAAACCCGACCTCCCACGGCTGACACACTCAGCATCGCACCCCGCACACACGCGTGCAACGTACAGACGCGTTATTTCAGTCGTGGTGGATCGCTCAAAGGAACAGACCCACAGCCTCGCGTGTGCTCACGCTTACATACCCCATACAGATGCGTACAGATGTACTTATATTTATATATAAGCACTCATGAGGATCAGTTTGAACACCTATAGCACCCACGCTCGCATTTACGCAGGCATTAATACTGATATATCAATATTTCCCCCCCGGTTTTATACAATTTGCCGCCCCACCTTCCCTCCCCGCAGAAATAGAAGCGCACATTTCAGCCGCAATAACATCGTTTTAGGTCACATCCCTTTCAAAATCTTTCCTTCCCCCCCCTCCTTCCCTCCCCTTTTGGTCATTTAACGAGGTGATTAAATCTCGCCGATATGACGGCAGGTTGGAATCCGGCTGCGGAAACCAATTTCCTCGAGCAGGAGGAGCCGCGGATGTTCCGCGGGTGCGGAGCGGGGTGAGGGCGGATCGCGAGGCGGTGGCGGAGCCGAACAGGTTGAGCGAAACGCATCCTTTGCCCCAAGGGAACTCACGCACACGCGGAGATGGGAGAGGAGAAGAGGCGGTTCCGTGAGGTCACCGCGCATCGCGGAGCGCAGAGGACAAAAGGAAAGGGGGAAAAAATATAAGTGAATAAAAATTAAAAAAAGAGGAAGAAAAATAATTTAAAAAATAAAAAAAAAAAGGAGAGAAGCGCCCCGAGGTCCATCTCCGCCCATCCATTCCCTCAATTTTTACCTCCCACCGCATCCCCAACCCCACACGCACACTGGGAACAGCGGTCACACATCCGCAGCCCATTCCGCTGTCGGGGAGCCTCTCCTAAAGCCCCTTTCTGCCCAAATTCAACACATTCCCCTCCTCCTTTATCCCCCCCCTCCACACACACCCGTTCCTCTATTTTTTCCATCCCTTCTCCGCGAATGGGAGAGGCCGAAGGCTACAAAGAGTGGTGCGGAATCCCTCCTCGAGGCAAAACGACGGACCGAAAAAAAGAGATTTATTTTCGAGAAACGTCATCCGCAGACGGTACACATCATCTGGACACCACGATATTATGTACATATACACGACATTAAAAAAAAAATAATAATAATAAACAAAAATCGAACAAAACAAAACAAAACAAAAAAGAACCCCGATGCTTTTACATATCCGAAAAAACACTGTGGACATTCAGTCGGTTTAGAGAGGGAAAGAAATAAACCCTACAGATAATATTGTGCATTTTTCCATCCTGGCAGCGGAGAACGGGCATTCCAGTTTCGGGGCAGAGATACAGAAACCCTCATGAGAACAGACCGAGAAAACAGCACTGTACAGAACTCACTTCCACGTAGGACCTAAACCAGCGTTGGGGGTGGAGATGCGACACCGAGCAATGATTCTCTTCCCGCAGCAGCGGCCTGAGCTGCGATTTTCGGCCCTGAGAGCCGAGGAAAGACGAAGCTGATGCACTTTGCCATGAGTTCTCCATACATTTACATCGGAGTGTGTTTGTGTGTGGGGGGGGTGAAATGGCCCGAGATGCGAGCGGTCATTGCGGGGGAACGGACCACACCGCGCTGCGGGGCGGAGGTCGGGGCTCATCTCTCCTTTAGCAGAGCTGCCCTCGTAGCTTATTCCCTTTGAGAAATAGACACAGTCCGACCCATCGCTGCGTTTCTCAGAGCGGAAGAATCGGGGGGGATCCACAGTCAGAGACGGGGCAGAGGAATACATCGAAGATGCGGTCGGTGCTGCGGGGCGCGAGCGGGCGAGGGTGGGAATGAGCTGCGCGTTTCTTAATGGCGATGTTTAAATAATGGGTTCGGATCTGCAGAGTCCCGGTGCTGTCGTTGCCACACGAATCACCGGATAAATATCGACGCCTCTCGCTGACCATCCCCCCCCCCCACCCCCCCTCTCTCCACAACCTTCCCTTCAGCGATGTCAGGTGGGGTGGAGATGCGCTGTTTTGGATTTGCTCACCACTTTCTTCTCTTTGACCCTCCGGTTCTGGAACCAGATCGTCACTTGGCGCTCGGACAGGTTGGTGGTGGCCGAAATCCTCCTCCTCTTCTCTTTGGTGATGAATTTGCTGGCGGCGTACTCCTTCTCCAGCTCCTTCAGCTGGATTTTGGTGTAGGGAACCCTCTTCTTCCTCCCCCTCCGATAGCTGCTGACTTCGGGTTGCAGGGGGACCACGTCTGCAAAAAGAAAAAAAAAAAAGAAAAAAGAAAGAAAAAAGGGAGAAAAAAAAAAGGATAAAAAGAAGGGGGGTAGGGGAACTTCGTCCCTGGTGCGTGGGATGGGGATTTCTGTACATCAGGAAGAGATAAAAGGGGGAAAGGAGGATGGAGAGCGGGGGAGAAATGCGAGCGAGGGGACGAGGAGCAGAAAAAAAAGAGACGAGAATGCATCCAGAGAGGGCCGCGGTAGGACTGCAATAATAATAATAACAGCAATAATAACGATAGAAGATTAATAACGCACGTGGGGAAAGGCTGTTTTTCTTGGCGATGCTGATCAGAGCATCAACCCCAGCTCACAACCAAAGGGACTTTCCAAGCACTGATGCTGCAGAAAACGTCTCGGGCTTCTCCCTTTTTTCCTTTTTCTATCCCTCCCCCCCCCCCCCCATTCCCTTTCTTTTCTCCCCTCGGGTTTTCGGGGGGAGCCCCGCAGAGGAGCACCCACAAACACAAGGCAGGGATAAGCGCATCCCCGCAGTGCTGACACCAAAGCTGGAGTGGGGCTGCCCAGGAAAACCCCTTGGAGGGGCAAAACCAACCAGAATATCCCCCCCAAACCCCCCGACTCCAAGTGTCTCCTCCAGATTTTATCCCTGGAGGTGGTGATGGGGAAAGATGCTCCGTGCTTTGCAAAGGGGCTGTCGGGAACGGATCAAGCAAGGATGCGGGCAGCATCTTTGCCCTTGTCCTGATGTCACCGGGGTGCAAAACAGAACCCAAGGTTCCCCCCCGGTTCAAGGCACCGCCAGCCCCTTCTCACCGCCCCCACAGAATGAACTGGGCAAGGAGATTCCCCCCCCCCCCCCCGCAAAGATGAGGATGGGGTGAGGACACGGAGCGCTGCTGGCGGCTGACACCGACTTAATTCGGGATCCCCTCAGCACCTGGGGACCGTGAGTTATGGGGCTGGAAGTCTGGGGTGCTGGGGGTGCCCTGGGTGGTGGGGGAGGCAGAAACCTCTTTCGGGAGCTGGGCGTTGTGGGGATTCGAGAGATGGAGAGGGAAAGCAGAAGGGACGGCAGCCTCACCAAACCCAGCCGTAATGGACACCAACCCAGCCCCCCCGAAAACAAACGGTCAAAGCAACAGAACCACACGGACATCATCATCCAGCTCCCAGCGCGGCATTTCTCCCGTGCCAAGCACCGCCACATTCCCTATCCCCCAAAAAACATCACCCAGGAAAAGCCCATTCCTCTGTCCCTCTTTGTCCTGAAGACACAAAACAAATAAAGCCGTGTCGCCCCCAATCCTCCCCCTCCCGACCCCCGACAAGACCCATCCTTGCTCTCCATCAGAGACGCACAGAACTGAAGGAGTCCCATCCCCTCCTTCCCCTATTGCGGTTATTTCCCCCCACCCCGTTCCCATCTTCTCCCCATAGTGGGACGGGGCGGAGGGGGGTGCAAGAGAACCGGGAGGAAGCGCACCCCATCACTTCCCTCCCCGTCGGATACTGCTTTGCTGGATAAACCCCTCTGAAGCGGGGGGAGGCTTTGCTGTCAGGCTGGAGACCCCCCTCCCCCCCATCATCCCCTCTGAACACCTTCATTTGTCACTTGACACCTATTCCTATAATTAAGCGTAATTGCGATACGATTTACTGTCCCGGCTCCGACACTCCTCACTCGGTTGAGACACTTCAAAAGGAATTATTATTATTATTTTTTTTGGGGGGGCCTTTTTAAGCTTTCTGCAATTAAAGAAAATGAAGAGGAGAGCAGCCGGAGCCGCGCTGCGATGAAGCAACGAGAGGGAGGAGAGAAGAAGAAAGGGAAGCGCTGAACGGCAAAGTTACTTTCCAAGCAAGCTCACGGCGTGTATTTTGATTCAGAAATGATTGCTTCACCTTTTTTTTTCCCTGCATGTTCGTACACATTGCCTTGCACGGGAGGCATTCCAGAGCCGTTTCTTTCCCTTTAATTATATATCGAGGCGTACATGTATCTCTATAGGTCCGTGCACACTCATCCGCGCGCGGGGACACGCGCAGCTCCCGGGTAACTCACCTGGAAAAGGAGATTTCCAAAGGTGCGCCGACTGCGATTGCTCTTTGGAGCAGTACACTTGCCCGTCCCAACCATTCGAAAGAGCCCAGTGCTGGTAACCTTCCATGGGAAGCAAAGCGTCGTGCCGAGGCTCGGGGTGAGCCCCCAACCCCGGGACCACCGACACGTCCAAATAACCGGGAACCGCTTGGTAGGAGCTGGCGAAACCGGGATAAAAGGCGAATTCTTTCGGCCTCGACGGCAGCTCTTCGCCGGGCAGCGGCCCCCCGGCCTCGGGGTACTTCTCTCCGGGGTGATACGCGCAGGGCTTCTGCTGCAGGTTGACCCCGTGCGAATGGGACAGGCGACAGCCATAGTAACCCCCCCCGAAGGGGTACCCGTAGCCCAGCGCAGCGCTGGAAGCCGCCCCCGACGGGCACTGCCGGGGGGGCTCCGTGGCGGCCAGCTCGGCGTACGCTGCTCCCTGCGGCGCCGGCGGAGCTCCGGTAGGTACGGCGAGCCCCGGTGGCGGGGGGAGAACCTCCCGGCAGTGTCCTAAGCTTTCCATGCGGTTTTTATCCCGGGGGGGTTCTTCGCAGCGGCAGGCCAAACCGTCGGGCCAACGCGGGGGGAGGCCGAGAGGTGCCGTCATGTCATACCGCGATGTCGCCGTCCCCGCCGTCCCTACCACCGCCGCCGCCTCCACCTCCGCCACCGCCGTCGGGGGAAGCTCCGCGCCGCGCCCCGCCGCCCCGCGACCCCCCCAACATATCGGAGCCGCGCGCGCATGCGCCGCCGCCGCGCCGCCGCCGCTCCATTAAGAAATCCGCCGCGGCCACCCCCCCCCCCCTCCTTTTCCTCCGCCTCCCCCCCCTCCAACCCGCGCCCGCCCCGTCGTGCCCCCGCCGCACCGCCCACGTCACTCCGCCGCCCCGACGGAGGGGTGGGGGGGGGTTGCGACGCGGGCGCTGATTGGACGCCGTACTGCTCCCCCCCCTCTCCATCTCCCACCCCCCCCCCCTCCACCCCGATAGGCCTTAAAGGCGGAGTCCGCCCCGTCGGGCACAAAAAGCGCGTGGCCGCGCATGGGGGGGGCCGGCGCCCCGCTGCCCCTCAGAAATTTTACCCCCCCCCCAACCCTTTTGCTTGGCTGCAGTTGGAACCTGTTGGTTATTTTTCACTGCAGGTGCTCCTTCCCCCCCCCCCCAACCCCAACCCCCCCTCCGACCCATCCAGGAAAAAAAAAAAGCAGCAACTCCGCCCCAAATCCTCGTTTCCCCCGCTTATTTTTTCCTGCCAGAATCCGAAATAATTTGATTTTCCCCGTTCAGCCACTGAAGGCGGGGGGAGGGGACGGTGGGATACGGAGGTGTTTCATGGTTGGGTGATAAATATTGCAGTGGGTAAGGACGCGGGGGGGGGAGGGAAGGGGGGGTTGTGTTGGTGCAGTCTGATTTGTGAGCGTTTGTAAAATAAAAGGGACTCAGTTCATAAAACAGCGCCAGCTCCGGGCTGATAGAGGCGGAGGAGGGGGGGAAAAAAGGAGAAAAATCGCAGGTTGTTGGCTGGGAACGATGGGAAAAGGGAGGAGGGCAGCGGGGGGCTCACAGCCGTCGAGCAAGCACTGGAGGGGGGTAATGAAGGGAGGGAGGGGGGTCGAAGGTCATCAGCACTCCACCAAAATAGAAAAAGAGGGGAAAAAATGGAAAATATAGAGATGTATTTACAGGAATGTGGTGCTCGAACCGATAAGAACCAAACGTGCGCTGTGCTCCCCCCCCCCCAAAAAAAAAGAACCTACACTGTTTGGGGGAATAGCCGAGCGCCCAGTGGGGATCTCAGGTGGATCCCTGCGTGTCCCCGAGCCCCTGTGAGTGCGCCTCCCTTTGTCCCACTCAGGACCCTCTTTATGTCCGTGTGTCCCCACAAATCCCCCACCTCTCTGCTGCTGCTGCTTTTGGGGGTGATTCCCCCCCCCCTGCAGGTTCACCTCTCCAAAAAAGCTGGAAAAGATCCCAAAACCCCAACAAATCCCCCCCCCAAATCCTGGAGAGGGGGGAAGCTCCCAGTCCCGTCGTCATAGGGCGAGGATGCGCTCCTCATTACCTCCCCAGCTGTTGGAGCCGTCGAGGAGCGATTTGGGGCATCTCAAAGTCCAAGTTCAAGGTGAGGGAATCCGAAAGGCTTCCGGGGCCGGGATGGGAACAGCGGCTGTAGGACGCCGTCATTCGAGCGGCTGCTTTGGGGGATGGCGGCGGGGGGGTGGGTTAGGAGGGTGGTTTGGAAATCATAATCATCCCGAAAATACCCAACCCTAGGAGCGCACCCAGCCTTCGGATGCCACAAAGAGATTTGATTTCACCCAGCAATTACTGGGATTAATATTCCCACCGAACTCCCCCCCCCCCCCGGAGCCCAGCCACAAAAAGCGAATGGGAGAAGCAGAAACGATGTGCGAACGTTGAAATTAAAGCCGTCTGCCCCTCGTTCGCCCCGTCGGGGCTGCGCCCGTCCATTCCTCTCCCCCCAAAATCCCCATCCCTAGCAGCGGTTTGCTCTTCACCCCCCTCCCCCCCCCCCCCCCTCCTCCCTCCCGATGCGGGTGATTTTATGAAGTAGTTAACATTTCGTAGCATATGTCCTACCCGCGATGAGCGGGGAAGGGATTAAATGTTAAAAATGTAAAGATTTACGATGAGCGCAACGAGAGACGCAGCCCGGCCGCGTTCGGAGCCTTCAGCAGAGCGAGGAATGAAAGCCAAGCTCAACCCGATCCTCCAGCAGCTCCGGGAAGAGGAGATTCGGTCCGGATGGCATTGAAGGATGGGTTGAATTCGGGGTGAATTTGTCGCTCGGGTCCGTCCGTGGAGTGAAAACACGAAGGGAAAAGGTTTTGCCGGAGGTGATGGGTAACGGAGGTGGAAAATCGCGTGTGGAGCGGCGGTTATGGGGAGGAGGGAGGAGGGAGAACGGAGCTGAAGCGGAGCTCTGCCCCTCGGCGCCGAAATTCGGGATTTTAGTGGAAATAATAATAATAATAATTAGGGAAAAAAAAAAAACCACTTCTTCTTATTATTATTCTTATTATTTTATTATTATTTTTTCCCTTCGCCTTTTCCCGTTCATTCCGGAGCTTTGTGGACCCCGCGTTGCGATGTCAGCGCTGAGCAGAACCCGTTAATACAGAACGGGAAGAGGAGCGATTGGAAACGGGGGAAATCAGAGCAGATGTGAGGATCGGCCGAGGGTTGGGGTTGGTTGACGGCGTCGCCTTTTTGTCTTTTTGTTCCAGGTTTGCTGGAATTGATCGCATTCCTCCGACGGTGCGTTTTTAGCAGATGCCAAAACTGTGCGTCGCTCATCGTATTTTTAGGGTCTTTTTTTTTTTTTTTTTTTTCTTTTTAATTAGGGATACGGGAGGGGAAAATAGAATATTATTAAACCATATTGACTTTGCTATTCCTCCTTCTCGCCCTGAGCGCGGCTTTGCGCTCCGAGCGACGTTTGCTGTGGATATTTCCGAGGGCAGCGGATCCATCTCAGCGTTCCGATGGATCGGAGAAGAAAAAGGGCTGAATTTCCTCCTTTATGTGACGAAGGCACCGGCGGCTCCCTCCTCTCCCATCCCCTTTCTGTACCGCGTTGTGTCGGGGCCGAAGGAAGGAAAAGCTCCGGAGAATCGCGGCGTTCATTCATTGCGTTCATTCATTCCTTTTTATTCCCGATCTGGAATTGGAAAGAAGAGATTCAGCCCCGGGTCCTCCCCATCTCCGCGCCGCTGCGCTTTGCGAACTGCGGCTCGTCTCCTCTGTTGGGTTTACAGGCACTTTCTCTCCCCCCCCCCCCTCCCCACCAGCCGTTAAATTCTCCCTTATCTTCGCTGTCAACTCCCTTTAAAAGCAAAAAAAAAACCCCACAGAAATCCAGGGCCGAGCACAACGTTCCAGGTGAACGTGTGATCGCAGCTGGAGAACGCGAGTTTTTGGGTACATCTCCGCCGTTAAGAGCCGATGCGATGGGTGGATATTCCAAGGAAACTCTCCAAAAGGCGGATTTTTGCCCCAAACGCACGAAGGTAACCATTCCCCGATGCGCCCAAACGCATCCAACGCAGCTCCGAGTCGGAGTCCTCGGCTGAAATAAAAGCCACCAACTGCAGATTCGCGTTATTAAACCCCGTTTTATTATCCACGCACCCCGGAGGAGGAAAAAAAAAACACCCAAACCCATCAAAACAAACACGTTATATAAATATACACACACACATATGTACGAATAAATACGGTCCGGATGGGAATGGAGAAACACCACGAATCCCGTATTTCATTTTGGGGAGAGATGGACACAATTCACTTCTTTGGCACGCAGGGATTTTTTCTTGCCCCCTTTTTCTTCTTTTTCCCATTTTCTTCTTTTTCCCATTTTTTTTTCTTTGTTCTCCTTCTCTTTGCTCCCAATGTCTGAAATATTCCGACCCCCCCCCCCCTAACCCGCCCTCCCGATTTTTTAGCGATTTTCTGTAGAAAACGCGTATTTTTGATGCCTTCCCAGCCGTGCCCCATTCAAAGGAAATGGCCAATATGGGGGGGTGGGGGGTAGGGGGGGGGGTTATGGGGGAAAAAGCGGCTCCAATGCCTCCGAACCCGCACAGAAACCCTCAGCCCCATTGGGAAGGGAAATCCCCGCTGTGAATTGCGAGAAAATCGCGGTGAGGGATTCGGGTTTTGGAGCCCTCGGGGAAATCAGAGCCGCCTCCGTGAGAAACTCCGAGAGCGGCAGCGCTTTTCCCATCGGAGCACCAAATTTAGGGCAGAAACCGCCGCTCCGCTCCTCGTGTTCGGTAGAGGGGAGCTTTCCCAGGCTTCGTGCGAATTTGGGTCAAGAAAAAAAACCTTTATTTATTTGTTTATTTTGCCAACATCCCCCCCCCCCCCCCCCCTTTTCCCCTCTCTAATTCGGCTCATTCCCCCAACAGGGCCGGAGCTGTGGGGCAGCGCCAGCGGCCGACGCACATTCCTACAAAAACAGCGCCCGAAATAGAGCATGAAAATGAGATTAAATGCGTTCCGCATCGGAAAAAAAAAAATTATATATATATATATATAAATATATATACCCCCAGAAAAGGGAAAAGAGGGAATTCTGCATGAGGCTCGCATTGGTCCGCGGGTTTCACCTCGCTAAATGGAAAACAAGAAGGCAAAGCGACCCCCAGCCCAGCTCGCACTCAATGCGAACACTTCTAAAGGGGGAGAGATGCAGCGAAACACAGATATGGGGTCTCCGCCCCCCCCCCGATCCCCCAAAGTGGGGATATCGGGGGGAACCGAACCTCCTCCGATCCCATCGGCTGCTCTCCCCAACCCATCGGTTCCTATAATCACCCGCAGCGCATCGCCGCTTTTATTTTCCGCCTTTTTTCCCTCATTTTTTTCATTTTTTCCCAATTTTTTCCCCACTTATTTTCTCTCTCCCCCCTCCCCAGCATTTTTTTTTCCTTTTTCCTCTCCTTTTTTTTTTTTCTTTTTCCCCCCCTTTTTCTTTTCTTTTCCTTTCCTTCCCTTCCCCTTTTTGATGCCCGCCCCCAGAAGCCCCCAACCCCTTTTTGTTCTCATTTTTGCGGGGCTGCGGTGCCGAATCTCGGTGAGTTTCTGCGCTCTGCAGAGATTTTGCAATGCAGACAAAAAGGAAAAAAAGGAGGGAGTGGGAGATACAAAACCTTCCTTCAGTGCCCACTTCTCCCCGGGGCAGCGCCTGAAGTGGATACGGGGCCACAAACCTCCCACCCTATGGCTTTGAGGCCGTGTTTTGTTTCTATTTTCCCCCTTTTTTCCCCCCAAAAAGCCGAAGCTGAGAGGCGGAGGAGGCAAAGAGAAAACACCTCCGATCCATCCTGCGGCCACGCCGTATTTTGAGGAAAAAAAACCCCAACAAACCCAAACAAACGGATTTTCTTTTCTTTTTTTTATTGTTACAGCCTCTGCGGAATGTCCCAGCAATTCCCCATCCTTAATTATTGTGATTATTTCCACCCCGCCGCTGCTCGACTCAGCGATTCGGAGACAGACAAATAAAATATCGGGCCCAATTTAGGGCCCCTGTCTGGTCGGAAGTCCAAGTTCAATTCCAAGTTAAGACAGGAGGTCCCCGAAGCCCCGACAAAAGAAAAGGGCCATTTGGTGCCGTTGGTGTCAACAAACCGGAGGGCCATTATCGCTTCCCATCATCTCTGCCTTCATATTCCGGGGGGTTTGGGGGGGGGGGAGGGAAATGGGAGACGGCCCTGGGTCCGTCGGGTGGTTTACGGCTCTTTGTGCTTGGAGGACTTGATGGGTTTTGTCGGTTCTTTCGCCCCCCCCCCGCTCGAAAGTCACTTTATCTCTTTATCTGCGTTCGATTTCTTTAATTGCGTTCGATTTCTTTAATTGCGTTCGATTTCTTTAATTGCGTTTGATTTCTTTATTCGTGAGTTCTCCGATCGTAGATTCACCTCCCGGCCTTGGGATGCAGCGATCCGGGGTTCTTTTACCCCCCCCCTTTTCCCTCTCCCCCCCAACCCCCCTTCGGTACCGAATGAACTCCAGATGCGTTTCGAAGGACGCCCCACACCAGGCCAATGTAAGAAACCTTTCCTTCCTTCCTTTATTTTTATTTATTACGATTATTTCCCTCTACAAACATCACTCGGACCCTCTCCCTGTGCTCGGGGCTCTCCTTGACCCCCCCCCCCCCAAAAAAACCCCATTCAGCTTCTCAGCCCGTTGATGTCCGAATAAATCCCCAACAATTCCATCCCCCGGTGCTTTTTGGAAAGACTCGAAAAGTTCTTTCTCATATTTATCCACGTTTCCAAAAGCAAAACACAGCGGAATTTCACTTGCAAAGGTAAAAACCGAACTGAAGCGAAGTTGCCCTCCAGGTTCCGCGTGGATCGAATTAATACAAATGAAGCACAGGCACAAACGATGCCTCAAATTCACAGTGAGGGTGAAAGCAGCCAGGCGAGCTGAGCGGGGGACCTTTCAATGGAAAACCTGGGATGCGTTGGGAATCCGCCAGGAAAAAAACATGCTTGCAATAAAGCGGAGAGGGAAGAAAAGGGAAAAAATGAAAAAAAAAAACCGCTTTGAGAAAAACGCCGTTGGTTTCGGTGGCCTCAGAACTGCCGTCCGGTTTTTAAAAGCGATTTTACGGGGCGGAATTTTGGAGGAGATGAGGAGGGAAATAAAAGCAGAAATAAACACCCCCCACTTTCCCCCGCAGCAAAGCGGGGGGCACAATCTCTGTGTTTTCTCCTTTTCTTCCCCCCCCCAAAAAAAAGGATTGGGGTGGGATGGGTTTTGCTTTTATCCACCTCTCCCCCTTCCGGCCTGGATGCGATGGATTGGGGTGAGGCTCACGTTCAGGTGTCAGCAATTAATGACAGTGATTTAATTGGTGCACCCCAAATCCGAACGCCGAGAAGTGCCCGGGTTGGGGGGGGGAGGTCACTGTTTTGAAGGGGGTGAAATGGCAAATGTGAGGTTTTGGGGGTTAAAACTGCGCTGGTGGGAGCGGGACGGAGCTGCTGCTCAACCCCAATTAGCAGCAGGGAAGGGTTCTGTGTCTGGGGGGGGGCAAATAAAAGGGATTTTGATCCATTGGGAGGGTTGGAAAAAAAGGGATCTCTCTCCTTCAGCTCCATGGGAAGGATTGGGAAAAGGGGAATTTTGCTCCATTAGGGTTGTGGTCATTAGAAGGACAGGAAAAAATGGATTTTGCTCCATTAGAAAGGCTGCGGGGAAAAAAAAAGGGGGGGGGGGGGATTCTGCGCCATTGGAAGGCTGGCTGAAAAGCATTTGGATCCATTAGGAGGGTCAAAATAAAAGGGATTTCGGTCCATGAGATCCGTTGGAAGGGCTGGAAAAGAGGGATCTTGGTCCATTAGAGAGGCTGGGGAAAAAAAGGGAAGGATTTTGGTCCATTGGTGGCACAAAAGTGGCTTTTATCCCATCTTTTCTCAGGTTCCGAGGTGCTCCGATGTTCTTTTCTGCTCCTCAAAGACGTGAAAGAATAAAAACTTCCCCGTTTTTCCCCCTTTTTTACATCCATCTCTTTTGTGATTCCGTCATCTGAGAAATAAGTAAAGAAATACATAAAGAAAGGTCACCAAAATCAGTCCCTCCAAAATAAAAAACAGCAAAAAAACCCCAACCAATAATAATAATAATCATCATCATCATCATCATCATCATCCCAACCGATTACTACGTGGTTTATTTTCTCTTTATTTCTTTTTCCTTTCTTTCTCCAATTTCTCATTCTTTCATTTTATTTCCCTTTCTCCTTTTTTCTTCTATTTTTTCCCTTCTTCCTATTTTTTCCCCTTATTTTCTTTTTTTCCCTTTCCCCTCCTTTTTTTTTTTATTTTCTATTTTCCCCCCCTTCTTTTTATTTCTATTTCTTTTTCTATTTCTTTTCTTTCTTTTTTTCTCTCCTTATTATCATTATTTCTTTTTCTTTCTGTATTGTCACGCTGGTTCTTTCTGCCCAACACACCAAATGCACACAGCAGAGGATTCCTTGGCGACAGCTCCACATCAGCACAAATAAGGGGCAGGGACAGGATGGGGCTCTCTGGGTTCTGCTGAACTCAACGGAATGGGAAAAAGTTAAATCAGCGAATGGCCAAAACGCTGGGGGTCCTCTGGGTGATGCAGAGCCTGGAGGATTGTCTTCATTAGTAAGAATAATTAAAAAAATGGTGAGAACGGAGTGCTGTGGTGGCCGTCTCCAGTGGGTTCTCCTACAGCCCCCTGCTGAAGGGCTGCCAAACTCACACGAGGGCAAGGTGTAATTGGGTAAAATCTGTGTGATACATCTATCTGTCCATCCATCCATCCATCCATCCATCCATCCATCCATCCATCTATCCCTCCATCCATCCATCCATCCATCCATCCATCCATCCCATGCCATGCACCTACCTATCGCATCCATCCACTCCATCCATCTCATCCCCCATCCATCCATCATCCTCCATCCATCCTCCATCCATACCATCCATCCACTCCATCCCTCCATCCATCATCCTTCCATCCATCCCATCCATCCATCCATCCCATCCATCCATCCATCCATCACATCCATCCATCCCATTCATTCATTCATCCAGCCCCATCCATCCATCCATCCATCATCCATCCATCCATCCATCCATCCATCCATCCATCCATCTATCCCTCCATCCATCCATCCATCCATCCATCCATCCATCCATCCATCCATCCATCCATCCATCCATCCCATCCATCCATCCCTCCATTCATTCATCCATCCATCCGTCCCTCCATCCATCCATCCCTCCATCCATCCATCCATCCATCCATCCATCCATCCATCCATCCATCCATCCATCCATCCATCCCTCCATCCATCCATCCATCCATCCATCCATCCATCCCTCCATCCATCCATCCTCATCCATCCCCATCCATCATCCTCACCTCCATCATCCATCCCATCCATCCATCCATCCTCATCCATCCACCATCCCCATCCGCCTCCATCCATCCATCCCTCCATCCATCCATCCATCCCTCCATCCCTCCATCCCTCCATCCATCCCTCTTCCTGTGCATTTGTTCCACGTCCCGTGTTCAGCACACACTGTGGACTGCAGACACAGACTGCTGGCACTTCGTTTTCCTACTCCCGTGAATGTTTTTCAGTACTATTCTGCATCTACCCCGAAAATAGAAGAAACCCGACAAAGTTCCTTTGGCAAACTGAGGGGAATGCTGAAGCCCTCGAAGATGTCTAGTGATTTATTTACTTTCCAATTAATTATTCTTATCCTTTATCCTTTATCCTTTATCCTTTATCCTTTATCCTTACCCTTACCCTTACCCTTACCCTTATCCTTATCCTTATCCTTATCCTTATCCTTATCCTTATCCTTATCCTTATCCTTATCCTTATCCTTATCCTTATCCTTATCCTTATCCTTATCCTTGTTCTTATCCTTATCCTTATCCTTATCCTTTATCCTTTATCCTTTATCCTTTATCCCTTATCCTATCCTTATCCTTATCCTTATCCTTATCCTTATCCTTATCCTTATCCTTATCCTTATCCTTATCCTTATCCTTATCCTTATCTTATTTAAATACCTTATCCTTATCCTTATCCTTACCTTATCCCTTATCCTATCCTTATCTACCTTATCCTTATCCTTACCTTAATCCTTATCCTTATCCTTACCTTACCTTATCCTTATCCTTATCCTTATCCTTATCCTTATCCTTATCCTTATCCTAATCCTTATCCTTATCCTTATCCTTATCCTTTATCCTTATCCTTATCCTTATCCTTATCCTTATCCTTTATCCTTTATCCTTATCCTTATCCTTATCCTTATCCTTATCCTTTATCCTTATCCTTATCCTTATCCTTATCCTTATCCTTATCCTTATCCTTATCCTTATCCTTATCCTTATCCTTATCCTTATCCTTATCCTTATCCTTATCCTTATCCTTATCCTTATCCTTATCCTTTATCCTTATCCTTATCCTTATCCTTATCCTACCTTATCCTTTCCTTTATCCTTTCCTTTACCGACCCGGGCTTACCAGACCCTCCTACCTACCCATCCCATCCAATCCTCACCTCACTCATCCCAACTTCATCTTTCCTTAACCTAACTCAACCCATCCCCATCCCAACCCCAAACCCTCCATCCCACAGACCCGACCCCCATTTGCCGTCCATGATTCGCACTGGGATTTCCCACCTCCATCGGGCTCCATTCGGGGGCCTCACACACAGGAACGAAGGATGGAATTCCGGAGCAAAATCCCTCCACAAGATTCACCGGGACAGAAATTCGGGGAAGGCGCTGAAAAACGAGGCGGGATGGAGGAGTTTAATCGGCGTTTCGTGGGACGGAGGTGGAAAGCTGGGACAGCTTTGGGGATTATTTCGGGATGGCGATGGGAAAGCAAGGCGCTTTGGCGGAAGGTGCAGCGAATTCCCCACTGCCCGACCGCGATGCCGAGTGGAGATGAACCTCACGGGCTGAGAAATGGATGGGAAAACCGATCCGGAATTCCCTCTGGAATGCATCGCCCACAACCGCTGTGCGCGACGTCGGATCGCAGCGGCACCGGGGTGCGAACGGATCGACCTTCGGGAACAGCCCCGAACCTCAGCGCTTTATTTCTGCGCATCGTTCTCACATCACCTAAGAACAACAACAGAGAAGCTTTTCTCACACCCAAAAGCGCGTCTCTTTTGTGGGAGAATCCCATTCCCCGCTTGCATCCCCCATCAGCTCTCCGTCCTCTGCGAGAAATTCATTAAGAAATTCATTCTTCTCCTATTTTCTTTTTTTATTTTTCTTTCTTTTCAACCATCACGAAAAACAAGAGGATGGGGGTAAGATTTTTTAATTATTCTTTTCATTTCCATGTTTCCAGCAGCGGGCAAAAAGCATTTCGCTCCGTATTGCTCCAAGATTTCAAAGCCTTCTCCGCTCCCGATTTGTGCGAGGAAGAGGAGCGCAACATCAGAGCCCGTTTTCCCCCAAATTCACACATTTTGGAGCCTCATCAGCCATCCTTCACCGAACCCAATGTAACGTCGGCGTTGTTCGTGGGGTTTTCTTCATCCGAATGCATTTTGACGGCCGGACCGGGCGAAGGGGAGTGCGGGGTAACAGTGCCTCATTGCAGCAGAATGGGAAATGCGGGGTTGGAGCGGCCCCGTGGGCAGCAGAGCCACAAAATTGCTCGTTGTGCCTTTTATTTGGCGGTGCCCGCGGTGCTCATCGATTTGTTGCTCGGAGATCCCGTGTTCTGCGCCCGATCTTCACCCCGTGGCAAAGCCACGAAGGGGAATTACTGCACCGAGGGGCGAAAATCTGCAAACCCGCCGTCTCTGTGCTGCAAAACCACCGAAATTTAAATGCAAAGCCCGGGATGGAGACCAGATTTTACCCGAGAAAGTGGAGGATGCTCTTAGCTAAGAGCCTGCAGAGACCCCAAGAGAGGGCATTCAGCCCCCAGACCTGAGCTGGACACCACATTTGGAGAGATGTTCACCCATCAAATAACCCAAATTCTGCCCCTTGCGTGGTGACCAAGCCCTCAAATCATCCCCAGTGCTCTTCATTTTGGAGTGGGGATAAAGTTCTGCCATTGAAAGAAGATTTGTTCCTCTTCTGCTTCCCCACATTCAACTAGGGATCGAAGGCCACCTCCTTGTGCCAGTCCTGTGTAGGATTTTCTGCTCATGCTGCACTGGTTGGTCCCTTTTCCCTGGAACTCTGAATCCCAAAGCAGCCCCCAAAAAATCAACCTCAGTCCATCCAGATGCATTTATCTGTGTGCTCTCCTCGATAAATGCATTTCCCCTCTCCCCAGCTGTACACTCTCTACCTGGATGAAATCCTAGCTGACACTGGGAGACGAAAGGTGTCACCACTGGGGTGATACCCTTAGGAGGGAATACACTCACACTTCTTCTCTGCTTCAGACCACGAATCAGAGCAATTTCCCTATCTCAGCAACCAGGCCACGGTGGCAACTTCCACTCCCATCCCTAGGCACAGCCTGAAGTCAAACCTTTGATATGTTAGCAGTCAGCAACGTGTATCTGTGTGTCCTGTCCATCCAACTGCATATTCATCCATCCATCCACACTGCTGTCCATTCCAGATCCATCCACATCCATGCCATTTCATCCATCCCATCCATCCATCCATCCATCCATCCCCAACCACCCATCCACCACCATCCATCCACTTCATCCACATCATATGCCGCCATCCATCCATACCACCAACATCCACCCACCATCCATCCACCATGTCCATTGCATCCATTACATCATCCATCCTTTATCCATCCATCCCCCATCCCATCCACTATCCATCCAGCCATCCATCCACCATCCAGCCATCCATCCATCCATCCATCCACTGATTATCCCTCCATCCATCCATTCATTTCCATCCATTCACCTTTATCCATTATCCATATCCATCCATCCATCCTCCTCCTCCAGTCCATCCATCCATCCTCCAATCCCCTCCCATCCACACCCCCATCATCCATCCATCTGTCCTCCATCCCCTTTATCCATTCATCCATCTTCCATCCATGCCATCCATCCTCCCATCCATGCATCCACCCATCCATCCCATCCATCACCATCCCACCCATCCATCCATCCATCCATCTCCATCCATCGTCCATCCATCCATCCATCCATCTCATCCGTCCACTGCCTCCCATGCCATCCATCCATGCAAAGCCATCCATCATCCATCCCACCATCATCCATCCATCCATCCATCCATCTATCCATCCATCCATCCATCCATCCATCCATCCATCCATCCATCCATCCATCTATCTGTCCATCCATCCATCCATCCATTCCATTCCATCCATCCATACCATCACATCCATCCATCCTATCCATCCATCCATCCATCCATCCATCCACCATCCTCTCATCCACTCCATCACCATCCATCCATCCATTCCATCCATCCATCCATCCATCCATCCATCCATCCATTTATCCATCCATCCATCCATCCATCCATATCCATCCATCCATCCATCCATCCACCCACCCACCCACCCATCTATCCATCCACCACCCACCCACCCATCTATCCATCCATCCATTTATCCATCCATCCATCCATCCCATCCATCCATCCATCCATCCATCCATCCCTCCCTCCATCCACCTCCCTCCCTCCATCCTTTCAGCCGCCCAAAGCCCCCCTCCCACTCACACACCCCCGCAGCACATCCACACGTGAACACACAACCCCCACACCCGTAGACACACACACACGTGTGCACTGACACGCGTGCTCCGTACAGACGCACGATGGGAATGGCGGATCCCATAAGGATCCAATGGAAAACACACCAAAAAACGATGAAATATTTTTTTTTCAGGACTTTTGAATAACAAAACCTTGGAGCTTCCCTGGGCTGATCCGCTGTTGGGATCCCGCATCCCAAACCCGCTCATCTCGGGGGGAGCATCCAACTCGCAGCCCCTCCCCACAATGGGGAGCTGGCAGAGGTTGGGGCAGAGCGGATCCTCCTGGCTCTAATGAAGTGCGATAAGCGTGTTAATTGAGCATTAACATACGCTAATGCGATAGGGGACTGGCGGGGGAGCTGCGCTTCGCTCTGGGATATCTGGCAGAGATTTTGCACTTTAATTAACGGGAAAGAAGCTCCGGGCGATGCATTTAAACGCTGAAACTCTCAGATGCCCAAAGAAATAAAAACCAGCGGCGGTGGGGGAATAATTACACCGCGCTGCGCTGTGCAACAATTCGGGCCCCAAATGAAATGAAATGAAATAAGAAAATATAAAATCAAGAAAAATAAAATAAAGCCGGTTTCCACCCGGGTTTGAACCCGACAAAAATTCGCCACAATTCGACGAAAGGGGAGGAATTCGCAGAGGAGCCGCCCAGCGCCGTCCGCACTCCATTTCTTCACTTCTTCTGCGTTTTATCTTCTTTGTCTGCTCGCTTTTTTCTTTATTTTAATTTAATTTAATTTAATTTAATTTAATTTAATTTAATTTGTTATTTATTTCTCCCTCAGAGGCCCATTTCGCTGTTTGCTTCCCTCTCTGTGCTTTTGGGTTCCTCCAGATCCGCCCCCGATTTCTTTGCCACCTCCTCACTCTCCAAATCAACACAGCTTTTCCATCCCAATTTTCCAGCCCATTTGCTG